>JAOTBB010000369.1:36383416-36394560 GCA_025629985.1 Chamaetylas fuelleborni | reverse complement strand
TGTGAAATGTGGGATGGAACGCCAAGAAATTCAGGGATTGGAGCTGAAGGAATTCCAAGATTGGTGCTGAAGGAATTCCAAGGAATTCTGGGATGGGAGCAGAGGAATTCTTGGGATTGGCGCACAAAAAACGCGGCGGAATTTGGCTGATGGGAACTTCCCGAATTCCCGGAAACCAATCCAGGATGTGGGGATGGGGAATTCCGGAATTCCCAAGGAATTTTGGGATGGGGAATTCTGGAATTCCTGAGGGATTCTGGGATGGGAATTATGGAATTCCTGAGGGATTCTGGGATGGGAATTATGGAATACCTGGGGGATTTTGAGGATGGGAATTGTGGAATTCCTGGGGGATTTTGGGATGTGAATTCTGGAATTCCTGAGGAATTTTGGGATGGGGAAATTCCAGAATTCCTGAGGAATTTTGGGATGGGAATTCCAGAACTCCTGAGGCATTTTGAGGTTGGGAATTGTGGAATTCCTGAGGAATTTTGGGATCTGAATTCTGGAATTCCTGAGGAATTTTGGGATGGGAATTCCAGAACTCCTGAGGCATTCTGAGGATGGGAATTCTGGAATTCCTGAGGGATTCTGGGATGGGAATTGTGGAATTCCTAAGGGATTTTGTGCTGGGAATTCCAGAACTCCTGAGGCATTTTGGGGATGTGAATTCTGGAATTCCTGGGGCATTCTGGGATGGGGATTCCAGAACTCCTGGGGGATTTAGTGATGGGAATTCCCAGAATTGCGGGACTCTTACACCATCTGCTCGAGGAGCTGCCGCAGGTGCTGGAAATCCGCCAGGTCTCCCGAGGCTCCCAGCACGGTGGAGTCGTTGACCTTGAGCAGGCGCGAGACCCCCCGGAACCGCGCCAGGGAGCCGTAGGAGCCCACCGTGTCCGCCGCCAGCATCACCCCCCCCTGGAACCGCAGCCCCAGCACCGAGGTTCCGGTCACCATCGGGGTCCTGCCAACGGCATCGCGGTTACACCGGTTTGGGTCCCAGTTTGGATCCCAGTTACACCAGTTTGGATCACTGTTACAGCAGTTTGGGCTCTGTTTACACCAGTTTGGGTCCCAGTTTGGCTCCCAGTTCAGATCCCAGTTACACCATTTTGGCCCCCAGTTTGGATCCCAGTTACACCAGTTTGGGTCACAGTTTGCCCAGTTTGGGTCACAGGTACACCAATTTGGATTCGAGTTCTGCTCCCAGTTACAGGTTTGGGTCCCAGTTACACTGGTTTGGATCCCTGTTTGGCTCCCGGTTTGAATCCCAGTTGGTCCAGTTTGGATCCCAGTTCTGCTCCCAGTTACACTGGTTTGGATCCCATTCTGGTGCCCAGTCTGGGTCCCAGTTACACCAGTTTGGATCCCGGTTTAAGCAGTTTGGGTCCCAGTTTGGATCCCAGTTTAGCTGGCCATTTGGCTCCCAGTTTGAATCCACGTTAGATAGCACAGGGTTTTGGTTTAAAAAACCACCAAATGTATCTCTGAACCTGAGGTTTTCAGTAAAAACCCCAAATATGTCCTTGGCTCTGTTCACCCCAGAGTTCTGTAACCCTTCTTTGTTCCCCCAGTGATGCCAATTGGTGGAAAGGGGAGAACCACAGAGGAGTGGGGCTGTTCCCATCCAATTTTGTCACCTCTGACTTGACTGTGGAGCCTGAGGCAGGTGAGTTACCTGCTGAAATGGTTGATGGATTATTACAGAGGCTGAAATGATGGATTATCTCATGATTATTTCACAAAGGCAGCTTTGTGCTGCAATCCTAATTAGCCCAGCAGCAAAATAATTTCCTCTATCAGCCCCAGGAAAGAGTTGAGACATCCTGCCCTTGTTTCAAACAATCAAGCACAGATCACTCCATAACTCACTTTAATTTCTGCTTCTGTTTCTCTTTTTAAGTTATTACCATTTTCTGTGACAGAAATTTGGTTTGATTCACCATAATTCCTTGTCAGCAGCATATTTACAAATCCAGCAAATTGCCATTGCAAATGTCACAGTGTCTTTTCACACAGAAAAATAACAAGGAGCAAATGTTTGTTTGAAGTTATCACAGCAACAGGGAGAAAAGAAACTCCTCTCTGTTCTTTCAGCAGCTGTGGATAAAATCTCTGTTCCTGAGGACACTGCAGAAGAAATTAAGAAAGCAGAACCTGAGCCAGTTTATATTGATGAGGTATGGAGCCACTTTAAAATAAAATATTGCTAGGCTATTCCATTCTTTTGGTGCTGAATGTTGGCAGATGATTCTTTGTCTACAAAGAACTTTTTTATTTGAATATTAAACCAATCTTGGCATGGCTGAGAAATCAAAGTTCTTCATCTTGGCTTCTTCCCCTTTCAGGAGAAGATGGATAAAACATTGCAAGTACTTCAGAGCATAGATCCCACGGATTTAAAGCTTGATTCTCCAGATCTGCTCGACTCAGAAGGTACTTGCAGCACTAAATGAGCTCTTTTTTTATGACTTCTTCTCACAATTACCTTTTGTGGATTGAGCTAGGAGTTCTTTGTGTTTATTTTAAGCTTAGGGGAGCTGTGCTCTGTACTAACAGTGCTGGAGAACACTTATTTCACTGTGGGAGTGTGGGGCTCTGGGGATAATTTGAATTTTTTTTAATAGTTCCAAGCCAGCTCCATGTTTAGCAGGATCATTTGCATAACTCCCAGCTCTGTAAAATGCCTGAGCTTTGCAAGATTCATCTATCAATCCCAACCCTGAAATAAATAAGCAATTAATTTTACTGTAACTGGATAAAATATTTTTGGCTGCATTTAAACATTTAATTGTGCAAGACATCAACTGCCTCAACACTTTGTCTTCACAGATATGTGCCAGCAGATGGGTCCAATGATAGATGAAAAACTAGAAGAGATAGATAGGTGAGAACAATTTCTTCACTGATTTCCTTCAAATTGGGCAGTTTTAATAATATTTTTGCTACTTCCATCTCCTGAGCTAGAAAACCTTGCAAGAAAAATGTAACAACTTCACCTTTATTTTTTTTTATTGCTGAAATACCAAGTTGTGAGTGTGTGCTCTGACATTTGATTGCTGCTCTCCCAAAATTCACTGCACAGGTCATGGATGCTTTTCATTTTGGCCTTTTGTGACTGTAGCCTTGTCCAGCCTGTCTAGAGGTTGGAATTTTCAGTTATTTTCAGAATTATTCCATGTTATCCTTAGGAAGATGGAGAGGGACTGGAGACAAGGGATGGAGGGACAGGACACAGGGAATGGGGCATGGATGGGATTTTGGGAATTGGGAATTCCTGGCTGGGCTGGAATATTTGAGGGTGGAAAGAAGAGGGAATTCCAGCTGGGAATTGCAGCTTTGGTGCCAGCAGTGCTTATGCAGCTCTTGGATTTCCCTTCCAGTCACACCACAGCAATTTTCCAATATAAATGGGTAAAAAATTTTACATTTACCCTTTTAGGGGCTTCTTTTTCTTGCATGTTGAATGCAGCACTGTTCTTCCCTCCCCACCTAAGATGTCCCAGCAGCTCAGTGCCCTCTGCCTTTGTTTTGGGACAGGAAACATTCCGAGTTATCCGAACTGAACGTGAAGGTTCTGGAAGCTCTGGAGCTCTACAACAAACTGATGAATGAGAGCCCCATGTACTCAGCCTACTCCAAACTCCAGCACCCTGCACAATTCCCACCCACCTCCTCTGTGCAGGTCAGTATCCCTGGAAGCTGGAAACTCCTGGAATCTGGAAACTCCCCACTATTTATCCCCATTTTCAAAAAAATCACAGCAAAACCTGAAAGGAGCCCACGAGCAATCTGACATTGCCTTTGCAAGAAATTGGGATTTATTCACTAGAACAGAAGGTTTTTGCTTGGGGACTGTTGAAAATTCCAAAAGATCCCTTTCCATAATTCATTTCTTGCAGTTGGAATGGGGTGTTGCAGCAGCTTGGTGGATATTCTTGCTGTGAGTCATGTCAATCTCCAAGTAGAATGTTCTCTTCTTATCTAATGGTGGGGATGGGAGGGAGCTGGAATATCAGTCTATTAATCCCAAGTGTATTTTTTGCTAACTATAGAAACACTCTGCTTTTAGCTCCTTTTGCCCTTAGAAAAATGAACATTTTGTATCAGTTCTAAACACGTTGTGTTTGTGCTCCAAACTGTTCCACGCTGTCCCTAATGATGGCTTAAGGAAGAAACATGGAGGGGAAGGAGAGATTTGCAAAAAGCACAGAATGAGGGTTTTTACTTGAAGTGAATTTTACTTTCATGTTAATTGTTCAGTGGGAAAAGAATAGTTGCCATGGCAACTGCCAGATCTGAAAATATGTCAGTTAAAAGTAATTCTGTGTCCTTAACTCCCAGTAACGATGGAAAATTCATTAGATTTGGAGGTTACAAAGCAATTTAAGCCAAAAGGCAGCTGGAGTTTGCTGTTTCCTCCCAAGATTGGTGCAAACCTGTTCATCCCAAATCCAAGCACCTCCAGCCTGTGCCACCTGAATTTTTGAGGGGAATCTTGCATGATTTCAAGCAGAGTTGGAAGAAACTGCAGGTTTTGCTTCCAGCTTTAGAATATTCTGGTGGGTTTGTTGCAGAGTGTGCCAAGCACCAAATCTCCTGGCTTTGATTTGATTTGCAGTCGTATCCTGTGCAGCCTGCCAGTGGGAATTACATGATGCAGGGAGTGTCCATGTCCCCAGGATACAGCCTGGCCCCCGAGCATGTGGCCCAGGTGAGGGCTCTGCCCCAGAGCATCAACTCTGCAGCCACCCAGCCACCTCCAGCTGCTTATTTAAGGTATGGATCCAGCCAGTTCTTCATCCTGGGGGGGATTCTGCCACTTTGCACATTCTCGTGGCATTTACATTTAGCAACATGTCATTTTTAGAGAGGAAAATACTGATTTTACTAAATCAGGGAGCAATGAGAGCATCACTCTGGATAAAATTAATCCTGCACAAGGAGATTTCCCAGGAAGGTTTATTTAAAAGAGCAAGATTAAAAAGGAACTTGTGACCTCAGCTTTAAGCACCTAGCACCAAAGCTTAAAAATTAAATAGTAGGAGTAAGTTAAAGAGTGAGTTAGAAAGGAGGAGTAAGTTAGAAGGAAGGAGTAAGCTAAAAGAGTAAGTTAGAAGGAAGGAGTAAGATAGAAGGAATAAGTTAGAAGGAAGGAGTAAGCTAAAAGAGTAAGTTAAAAGGAAGGAGTAAGTTAGAAAGCAAGAGTAAATTAAAAGGTAAAAGTTTCGTAGTAGAGTTGTTGAGCTGCTGGAAGAATTTTGAGGGTGAAAACATTTTTCCTGCAAAAACCATAAAAAACTGCCATGTTATAGACATGACAAGTATGGAATTCCTGGGAAACTCTGTTTATTAACAGGGAGGAGTAACAGGAGGGGAAGTGCAAGGCCAGACTGATTTCAGTTGTGTGTGAAAATCAGTAAAAATTTCAGCGCGTGTGTAAAAATTGGTATTTTTATAGCCAGCAAAACACGAAATCCCTTCAGAAACGGCCATTTTGGTGAAATGTGTGTAATTTGGAAGCTCCCAGCTTGTTCTGGGAGTGAGCAGGGATGCTGTGGGTGGCTGTGCTGGGCTCTGAGCTGGCTCTGTCAGCGTGGTTGGTGTTGTGTCCCCGCAGCCCCGACCCCGCGCTGCCGCCGCCCTTCCCGAGTGTCACCGGCACCGCCGCCTTCCCCCAGCACCAGATGGGCATGGCCGTGGACATGGCAGCATTCCAGAGCACCCAAGGACCAGCCTACCCCGGGCCACTCCCTGCTCATTCCCTGCTCCAGCAGCAGCCAACAAATTTCCATCAGCAGCCTCTGCTTTAAACAGGAGCGAGGAATTCCGACCCGCCGATCTTTGGGGAGCCCCTGCCGTGGATATCCGAGTCCATTTTCCTCTCAAACAGCCCTGCTCGCTGCCTTGGGGTGATGCAGAGTAAAAATAGGCACCAGCTCTGGTTATTTGCATTTTTGCATCCTGAACTAGATTAGGGGATGGTTTAAAATAATTCCCCATTCCTCCGAGTCCTTTTTTTTTTTTTTTCCTCTCCCCTGCGCTTTCAGGAAACGCCACTTGTGAATCTTTGAAAGATTGTCCCAAAATAATTTCTCTCTTCAATGTGTTTCTGGAAGCTTGAGGATGCTGAGATGCTGTTGCTTTGCCTCCTCTGGTGTCTTCTGTAATCCTTCTGTCCCAGTGGCTTTAGGGAATCTCTGCAGTTCTGAGTCCCCTGCCTGAAGGACTCGCCGTGGATCCCTGGCTCCAGCTGGAAGAGGAAACTCTGCCACTCAGGACCACATCCCTATGGAAATAGGAGACAAAAAAGGAGGGTTTTAACAGTGCTGCCTCTATATTTCAGAAAACACAGAATTGCTGTGTTTTTCAAGTTTTCCTGGCATTCCCTGGTGTCTTGGCAGAGGTGGCACTGCCAGCACCAGGCTCCTTGGGAAGAGCAGGCAGGGGATGCTCCAAGGTGCTGAGCCAGGAACTTGCACAGAACCTCTTCCCAGTTTTCCTTTCACTTTGGATGGTGCAGAAGTGAAGGAGCATTGGAATTCCTTGTGGGAAAAGAGGGGGCTGGAGAAGGTTTGAAGCTGCTGAAGGATTTGTTCCCTTTCCAAGGGGGAGCTGAGTGGAACAGGAATGGTCTCAGTGGGACCAGGGGGTTCTGCCTCTCTTGGATTTCCTTTCTCTGCCACTGTGTGTCTGAAGAAGCCCTGACCCCAGAGGAGCTCCTGCACCACTTGGGGAGGGGATTGAAGCACATCCCATGTGCTCTGGGTGAGTTGGGCTCTGTGCTCATGGAATAGCAGAGCCCTGTCCCTGGAGCAGGGATTGCCCCAGGGCTGGGCACATGTGCCAGTTGGTGAGACAAGAAATCCAAGAATTTCTTCCCTGATGCACTTTTTAAAGGGTGGGGTTTGTCCATGGGAGCAGATGAGCTGGATTATCCTTTGGGAATGTGGGATTTCTTTCTTCTTGTTTCAACTGCTGAAAAACAAAAAAAATCACTTCATCCTCCTGTTTGCCTCTTCAGTGGAGCATGATCACATTTATCCTGCTTTTAACCACCTCTGGTGAGTGATAATCCTTGGTTTGGGGAAATAATGGAAGCAAATTACTGATGAAAACATCTCAATTAAATGCAGGAAGCTCCCAGATGTTGAAATAAGCAATTTTGATGGATAAATTTCATCTCAGATTGGAACTCCCAGGCTGCTGAGTGACAAAACCCACTCTTCGCTCAGCACCTCCTCCATTTATTTTCCCTTGTATTTAATTATTTGCTATCTTGACCTTACATTTGCAGCCTCATGCTCATGCAAAAAGTGTTCAGCACCTGCTCTTTAAATCACTTTTTATTTAAATGTGTGCAATTGGAAGGAGGATTTTGTCTTTCTTTTGGATATTAATTTTGTCTTGATCCTTCCCTTGGAAGTAGCTCAGTACAAATAACACCCTGGCAATACTGAAGTATTTTAATTTGTTCCTTGTGTCTTTTGAGGAAATGAATTTATTTCCATGCTGCTGTTCCAAATTCTAATTGTTTGGAGCTTTTATTTGTCAGAGTTTACTTTGTTCCAAGTTGGTTTTGGGGTCAAACTAAACCTTGCTCCTGTTGCTATGAATTCTCCATGTTAGGAAATGTAAATTGGTGGGTTTTTTGGATTCTGAGCTTTGGGCCAAGAAAAATCTTGGATTGAGCCAGCCAGATATGATTTGATGATGTTAATTGTTAAATATAAATAATGTATATACTCATTTGTCTGAGATTTTCTACACACCTCCACACATGCCTGAACTTTTATAAAAGCAGATTTGTCCTTCTGTCACCTCTTCTACTCCTAACTCTGTGATATGCAACTTGTAGATAGTGTAAAATAATTTAATTATTATTAAACCAGTGTATTTAGAGGGGGTTGGTGTTTCTCTTCATACTTCTAGACATGATCATATTTATTTTTAAGGCCTGATTGTAACTGAACATGCTGCCAAAGGATTTCTCTAACTCCAGATTTCTACCTTAGGTTTCTACCTGCTGTTTTCTATCAGCAATTCAGGGTGGAGAACTCCTGCTTTTTCATATAAACCCTTAACATAGGAACCTTGGGCAACTTTCTAATGAGACTTTTCATGTGATATATTTGTTCCATGGGTGTTGAACATCACTTTGGGATCCATTTCCTTTGGTGTGAGCTGGGGACCTGTTGTGTCTGTTCAGTTTGTCACCCCAGCGTGCTCTGAGGGGTTGTGCTCTGTCACTTGGTGTCACCCACGCTTTGTCTCTCCACTTGGCTCCAGAAATAATGGTAAAAATCAGATTATTGGAACCTTCCAAGTGCTGTTGTGTGTTCTTTGTGCTGGAGGGTTTGGTGGGGGGTGGCACTGGGCTTGTGGGACTGTCAGGGATTATTTCTTGAGATGAAGATGATTTTCTTCCCTTATTTTTATCTGTGCATCTTTTCTAGAGAACTCCCAGGCAGTGCCCCTGCTTGCACTGAGAGGTGGCTGTGGGATGACTAACAAACACACCCAGGAGAATTCCCTGCCCAAAGAGGCAGGAGCTGAGTCCTGTGATCCTGGCTGAGAGTTCTGGCTCATCCCAAAAAATCAGGGTGAATCCCTGAGCTTTAACCCTGCTGCTAAAGCTGTGCATCAACACCAAAAACTCCTGCAAGGAGCCCCAAAATTTGTTATTTACACATCAGTCACTGGTTTTCATCATTTTTAGGATAAACCTCAGAATTCTGGCTCATCCCAAAAAGTCAGGGTGAATCCCTGGGCTTTAACCCTGCTTGAGACAGAAAATACCTGCAAGGAGACTCAAAATTTGTTCTTTACACATTACTCACTGGTTTTCATCATTGTTAGGATAAACCTCAGAATTCTGGCTCCTGCCAAAAAGTCAGGGTGAATCCCTGAGCTTTAATCCTGCTGCTGAGTCTGTGCATGGACACAAACACCTGCAAGGAGCCCCAAAATCTGTCATTTACACATCACTCACTGATTTTCATCATTTTTGAGGTGAGCCTGGGAATTCTGGCTCCTGCCAAAAAATCAGGATGAGTCCCTGGGCTTTGCCCCGCTGCTACATCTGTGCATCAACACAAAATTTCATTTACACTTGCTGGTTTTCATCATTTTTTTTTACAGCCCTTTGGAGCTTCTGATCCCAGTGGGTTGATTTGGGGTCACTTCAGGCTGGAACCTTTAAAAAGCCAAATCACATCCTGAATTCTTGGGGAATGCTGCCTTGTTTTCCCTTCTGAATCCCAACATGACCCAGGGGGTCTCTGGAGAGAATGTTTCAACAGAAATGACTTCCTAGGAGCAGTTTAGTGATGAAACTGTAAAAATAATCTGATTTAGACTTGATGCCCCACATTGACCTTGGACAGAGAATGCAGGCTGCTCCTTCCAGCCATGGAGTGCAAGGATTTGGTGTCTGGAGGAGGCTGGGTGTGCTCAGAGCGTGCAGGTGTGGGTGAGCTCACCCTGGCATGTGCACATTCCTCATTGCTCATCCCAGTGGGAGGTGTGATGTGCCTGGAGGTGAAGCTCAGCTGTGGGAAGCAGGAAATCCAGGTCCTGCTTCCAAATCTTCCTCAGATTTCAGCTTCCAGCACACCCAGCTCCTGATTTAGCTTGTTTTCCTCCCTGCCCTGGAAATGGGAGGCCAGGAATTCCTTCCCAATATCCCAAAATCCCAAATACCCCATCTCTCCCTGCTCAGCTTCAGTTTGAAGCAGAGAATAAAACATCTCTGTAACAATGGCAAAGACAACTATGTAATTTTTCTTTTTTAAATACAATTATTAAATAACATCTCCAGCTTCCCAGGGACAGGAGTTTTCCAGGCACCTTCAGATCCAATATTTGCCAGGAAAATAAAGCCCCAGAGGGAGTTTTGTGTGAGCTGGACAGGCAGGGAACGTGCAGAGGAAGGTGAAACCTCCCCAGATTCCTGATTTTCCTTAATTAAGCAACACCAGCACAGAGATTTCCCCAAAAACAGTGCCTCACACATCCCAAAAGCAGCTCCTGGACAGAAAACCCAGAATTTAAAAGTGGCAGAGGGAGAGAAAAGAGCCCTGGCACCCCCAAAAAAGCCAAAGGAGGCAGAGCCAGCCTGAGGCTGAACAGCTCCTTTGTGCCCTGAGCTCTTTTCATCTCCCTGCCAGGACCTCCTGGAGCACATGGCCAGATGAGGAATAAACTGAATTAGGGGTGGAATTTTTGTCCCAAAATCTTTGTTCTTGGGGTGCCCCAAAGTGTTCCCTGCCAAGAGATGCCAGGCACAGGCTCCAGCTGAGTGGAATTACTGTGATTATTCCTCTCCCCATGCTGAAAATCTGAATGGCAATTAAATTTACTTATTAACTTATTAAATGAATTTACTTCTCAATTTCCATCTCCCTGATCAACACCTTCCCCAGGCACAAAAAGCAACATTCAGTGTCCCTCCAGCAGCTCCACTTCTCCAAACAGGCCAAACCACACCAAGCCTCAATAAATAAAGACATAAATAATAAATACAGCTCCAACCAATGCCTTCTTTTCCCCCAAATTTGGGGAATTGTGTCCCATCTCTCCCAAAAACTGCTTCCAGACCCAAAGCTGTGCTGCCAACTCTCTGCTGCACAGCTGAGCCCCAACAACAATGCCAAACCCTAAGATTTATTCCCATTTCTTAGGATTTATTCCAGTGCAGAGTCAATAAACAGCCCTCAGTATGGAGCAGTTTGGCCTGATAAGCCTAAATTTGGGGGTGATGTGGTGGGAGCTTAAGGAATTGAAAAACTAAAATTGATAATTGATTTCATGTGTTTTAAACTGGGATTATTTTTGTAAAGACACCCATTCAATTGGATTAATTATCCTCATGTGTTAGTATTCCAAATACAGCCATAATAAAAGTAATTGAACAATCCAGCTCAACAACGAGCTGGATGTTAATAAAATAATAAATAAGGAATAATTAGATAATAATTATAAATGAAATAAATTATACATATAAATAATAAAGTAAATATAGATAAATATATAAATATATAAAAATTATATATAAAATATAAATATAAAATATATAAATAAACAAAATAGGAATGTATATAAGATTAAATAAAAATCATTATGTAATAGTTATAAATAAA
>JAOTBB010000369.1:36364177-36374473 GCA_025629985.1 Chamaetylas fuelleborni | reverse complement strand
TATAGATATAGATATAGATATAGATATAGATATAGATATAGATATAGATATAGATATAGATATAGATATAGATATAAGGTGTTTCTATGGACACCAGCACACATCCCATGGGCTGTGGGGGAAGCAGAGATGGGGGTGACTTGGGGCACCACGCTCAGAAATGTTCTGTGCCTCTGAAAGGAACCACAGAGACAGAAAGAGCTTTTTGTCCTAAACCCCTCAGGTTTTTGGGGGACCCACAGAGCTGGGAAAAAAGAGCTCCTGAATTCCTTTCTGTCGGTTTCAGGGTTAGGGGGGAAAGCCTGATGTGAATAATCTTCCAAATTGGCTTTTACAAATAATCAAGCAGAAGCTCTATGAAAAAGAAATCTACAATTCTCAAACCACTTGCCATGTTAATAAGATCTGTTAAAAGAGGTTTTTTTTGGCTGACAGTCAAATAAATAATAAAAATAGAATAAAATATAATAAAAGAATCTCAGAATCCCAGAGTGGTTTGGATTGGAAGGGACTTTAAAACTCATCCAGTTCCATCAAGGATGGATCTCCCACCATCCCAGGCTGCTCCAGCCTGGCCTGTGACACTCCCAGGGATCCAGGGGCAGCCACAGCTTCTCTGGGAATCCCATCCCAGCCAGGAACTCCTTCCCAATATCCCAACTAAACATTCTGGTGATGACTGATGGATAATTTGACAGCTGAGACAATTTAGAGAGTGGCAATAAGAATGTGTCTTTCCTCTGCTGTTTTCATTTTTGGCTGCTGGGAACGAGGTCTCCAGATAAAATGGGATTGGGAGCAGCAAGGCCTTGCCTGCCTCCCCCTTTCCCTCTAATAAAAATGGGAAGTTTTCCTAAAGCACAAGGGGGAAGGTTGGAGATCCCTCCTTGTCCCATTCTCTGCCCTGCTACAAACCCCATTTTGGGGTTTTTGGGACCTTTCACACCTCACCCCTTCTGTGGGAGGTGCTGCTCCCTTGGGACTGCTGGGAATTTTAGATTCCCGTGGTCCCTGAGTGTCCCTGAGTGTCCCTGAGTGTCCCCAGCCTGTGGGTTTTGCTGTTTGCAGAGGGACCCAGGGCTGGCTTTTGGGAAAACACACCCAGGTAGTTTCACCCACCACATTCCCACTGGATAACAAACCCTCAGCATTCCCTTTCCTCAACACTTCCATCATGAACATCACACTTTAGAGAAAACCTTTTCTTGTCCCAAAGAAGAGATTTAACATCCTAAAGAAAAAACTTATTGAATCCTGGCAGTTTGCAGTGCTCAGGTTTGGGCTGTGACATCTTTTCCTGCCAGGAATGAGCCATAACCTCCTCCTGGTTTTCCTTGGATCCTGTTTCTCCCATGATTTGTGCTTCAGGGTGGTTAATTCTCCAGGCTGGTGGCCTCAGTGCTTACCCAGGCACTCTCTTCCCAGCTTACATAATTCAGCATTTTCCCATTTATCCATAAGGACAGCAGGAGCTGCCCCCCTGTCTCCACATCTCCACTGCACTTAATGCAGTTTGATATCCCTGGAAAAATCAAAGATCCCCAGCCAGGCGAGGCAGTAAAATAATTTCAGGCTGGTATTTTGCAAAACCTTTTGAAAATGTTCCTTTGAAAATCAAGACAATCATTTTGTTGGGATAATGATTGGGATTTGCTGGGTGACCTGAAGCAGCAGGAGACACCTGGATTTAAGCAGGAGATTCCCAACCATGTCCTGGAGGAAAATCCCAGTTATGCTCCTCACTTGTGACTCCAGCAACCTTGACAACTGTGTCCATTTCCAAAGGGAAATGTGGATTTTGTGAGAATTTCCCAACCAAATTCCATTGGAGTTTGCATTTTGCTTGCCCAGGTTCTTGTGGTGAGTTACATTCTCCACTTCGACCTCAGCAGCTTCTCCTGGGTCTGACCTTCTTGGGGACAACACTTGACATGTAAATGTTCACTCCCATTTTTGTGAAGTGTTTTTGGAGCCTTTTGTGCCAAATTCCCTCAGTACTTCAAAGTTTTCAAGTGGAATTTTTGTACTGGGAATTACTTGGGGTGTTCATTCCTTGGGTGATCTCTTCTGAGCAAGATTTTCTCTTCTGAACTGACTTTTCCCTTAGGAGATGTTTCATAACCTGGTGAGGTTGGGTTTTTTTCCCCTCCTCTCTTTTTAAAATAAAAAGATAAAAATGCCCTGAGCACTTGGCATTTCTTAGGCCTTAATGACCAGTGGAGGTTAATGGCCCGAGATGATGAAACCTCCAGCCAGGCATTCATCTTCCCAGAGCCTGCTGGCAATTAGGGCTGAAAAATTCTCCTGCTGCTTTGGCTTGGAGCATCTTGGGCCAGCAGGAGGAGCTTCTCCTCCCTCCCCCTGCTCCCCACACGTCAGGATTGGGGGAGAAAAGCTCCATCCTGTGGGATAATAACTCTGCTCTGCTGTGGATAAAGGAGATGTGTGGTTTGGGGCTGGCTGGGCTGGGTGGAATTATCCTCACATTGCTGGGGGAATCCAGGAATTGCAAAGGGAACCCAAATGGAGGAGGAGGAGGAGTGTGGGAGATGGACAGAAGGGAATGAGCTGGGGTTGAAACACATCAGGGAGGTGAGGAAGAGGAGATGGCACAGCCATGGGCTGGGAAGGATCCTTGTGGAATGAGCCATGGAATGGTTGTGGTTGGAAAAGACCTTTTAGATCATCAAGTTCATAATGAAGCAGCTCCACCACCATGGTCACCACTGACCTGTGTCCCCAAGTGCCACCTGCACACATTTTCTGAGCCCCACACTGCCCTGGGAGCCCCTTCAGTGCTTCACCCCCCCTTTCCATGAAAGAACTGATCCTAATATTTAACCTAAACCTCCCCCAGCACAGCTTGAGGCTGTTTCCTCTCCTGCAGCTCATGGCCCTGCTCCTTTTCCATCTCCTCTTCCATCTTCCTTCTCCTCCAGAAGCTCCCTGTGGCCTTGCCTTGGCTGTTTCCTTTTCACCAGTGCCTCTCATTCCATCCTCTGCACTGAATCTCAGCAGCTGCCTCATTACCCACTTCTGTACCAGACAAAAAGAGTGGGAAGAGGGGAAATCCCAAATTTTTACTATAGTAACTAGTTAAATTCAGATAAGGACGGCATGTGGGATTTTTTGTTTGTTTGTTTGTTCCTGTTTTTCCTGGGAATCTTGTTGCTGTCTTTTATTTCCCACTCTGTGTGTCACAGCAAAAGGGACAGTGTTGGGGCACTCCCTCCCCAGTGGACAGGGTGTCACATCAGCCAGGTGATGGGATTGAGGGATTAAATAAAAGAGCTCCCCAAAACCTGACAAAAACCAGGGGCAGGAAAAAAAAGAGAGAGGAAGGAGAAAAGGAGGGGGGAAAAAGAGGAAGAAAGGCGAGGTGGAATCTGTCCCTGGTTTGTGTGCAAAGAGTCTGTGAGCACAGAATGTGGGCAGTGGCCCTAAAGAGTGGGTGACTCTTTCGTAACTCATCTTCTGTCACTTCCTTCCCCCATTCTTAGGTGTTCTGCAAGGAAAATTTCCCCTTTTTCCTTTAGGGAGCAGTTGGATGTGTCCTAGCCACACTCACTAGTCCTGGAGCAGCTTCCTCTGTTTTCATCCCATTTTGTTTCCTTTTTCTTTCTGGTTTGGTTCTTCTCCTTCTCCTTCTCCTTCTCCTTCTCCTTCTCCTTCTCCTTCTCCTTCTCCTTCTCCTTCTCCTTCTCCTTCTCCTCCTCCTCCTCTTCCTCCTCCTCCTCCTCCTCCTTCTCCTTCTCCATTTCTTTTCCCTTTTCCTTTATTTCCTGGACTGTCCCAGGGCTGGGAAATGTTTATGGATTTATTTCATGCACTCAAGGATTCTTCTCCTCCATCCACAAGTGGGGGAGCAGCTCACATCCCTCCAAATCTCTTGATATTTTAAACTTCATGATCATGGTCCTCTCTGTGTTCAGTGCTGCTGATTTAGGAGTTTTTTGTGGGTTTCTGTGATAAATAACTGAGAATTCCCCCACAGCCTCCCACCTTCCCCAGTTCCTGGCACCCCAAGTTAAACTCCCAAGTTCTTTCACCTGCAAACCCTTCCCCTTCCTTTTGCCACCTCTGATTTCTGTGATGGGTAAATGAGAGCACTCCCAGGCAGAAAAAGCAGGAGGTGGGGAATGGCAATCCAGTGTAATTTATGCAGGAGCAGCGTGGGGGAAATGCAGCCCACTCCTGTTCCACATAAATTATGGATGTACCTCCTTGGAAATAGCTACAGAGGGGGTTCAGGGTTTTTTTGGCTAATGAATCATGCCCTGAATTCCTACAGTACCTACATTGACTCAAATGTCTCCTTTTGGCCCCACCTTGCTTTTTACATCATCTCTAAACTTTGGCTGAACTCACAGCTCCGGGTGTTGCTATATTTTCCTCACAACAGACCCATTGAAGACCCTAAAAAATTTATTCCCTATGGGAGAGTTTCCATCTTAAGCTTAAGAGATCCCTCAGCTGGTTTTGAAGGATCTGGGTGAATTAAATAAATGAGAGTTTAGGAAGGTGCAATCTGCTCTTATGTTCATATTTCCATGGATTTAGAACCTTTGGAGCTGTGGCCTTCAAGCCAAAGCCCTGGGCAACACAAAACCTTTGGAATTGAGTAGGGAAAAAAGGAATTGGAAAATGTTCCTGAAGGAAGTGAAGGATGGATGCTGCTGCCCAATCTTGAATTTGGGGGTGAAAGCCCCCAAATATACAAAACAACAACACAAAACCTTTGGAATTGAGTAGGGAAAAAAGGAATTGGAAGATGTTCCTGAAGGAAGTGAAGGATGCTGCTGCCCAGCCTGTGTTTGGGGGTGTAAAATGTAGATATAAAATTGATATTTCTGCAGGCTGAGGGGGATTTGGAGGAATGCCTCAGGAATTATCCATGAGGAATATCCAGACTGGGATCTGAGCTCCTGCACTGCAGCACAGGGAAGATCCAGCAGCAAGGAGCAGCTTGGGAAGGGCTTTGGGGAGGGTGTGGAAGGTGAAGGGAGGTTGTTTGGAACAGGAGAAGAAGGAGCAGCTTTGGACCTAAAATCAGCCAGCTCCAAGGATACAGAACGTTATGGGAAGGAGTGGAAGTGTGATTTTCATGATAATAAAGGAGCGTGGGCACCTCGGGAGAGAGGTGGAATGAGGAGATGGAGGGGGGAGAGGAGGGGGTGGAACCATGGAAATCAAAACCCAGCCCTGGAAAACCATTTGGGTTCTGCCCATGGATGCAGAATTTCAAGATGCTAAAGAGAGACACCAGGAATGTTTTATTGTCGTGTGTGAGGAGCCTGCCTGGGCTATATTTAACTGATCTCATGTGTGCTGTCATCAGGAATCTGTGCAGTTTCCCCCGTTCTGGGGCATTTTTGAAGCACAATTATTTATGTTCTACTGGAAGGTGTCACTGCCCATGGCAGGGGTGGAACAGGATGAGCTTCAAGGTCCTCTCCAATCCCAAACCAGCCTGGGATTGTGACTCAGTGCCACATGCAGCTCAGTGTTTGGCAAATATCAGAGGACTTCAGTTCAGGCCCTGGCCATATGTTAATGTAAAATATGCTAATGAGCAGCTAACGAGCTCTGCAGGAATTTACAGCAGCAGTTCCCTGGGGTCTGGGGAATTTCAGCTGCCTTGGAGAGGGGGAGCTTTGCTCTCCACAGCAGTTCCAAGCTGTGCCTTTCTCCCATTCAGGTTTATTATTAGAACCCTTCCTTGGTACAATGTATTTTATTAAAATCCCTGGGTTTTTTTCCCTATTCAGTTCTATTCTTAGAATACTTTTCTTGCTAGGGGATATTTTAATACAACCCCAAATCCAAATGCACTGTGCTGATGGTTTCTGGCTCCCCAGTGTCCCTGTGCCTCTGAACTGCCCCTGCTGTGTCCACCCATGTGTTACTGGTTTGGAGGGGGTCAAACCCTTTGTTCCTAGAAAAGCCCTTTTTGGGTTGTACCTAAAAGGCAACATTTTAGAGTGGGATGATCTTGAACTATTCCTATGGAAACAAAATACTGTGCAGACTGAAACCCCCCAAATTTCAGAGCATTGTTGGAAATGTGTGACCATCTGGAGGGAGAAGCCTGCAGGGAGGTGTCCGTGTGCTCATCACAGATGCCTCCACTCCTGACACAGCAGATCCCAAGGGATCCAAGGGATCTGCATCCCAGCTGTGACTTGGTTTGAGCTTGAGGGGGTTAAGCTGGGCTTAGAGGGTGCCCTGAGCATCTGGCACATCTCCAGTTTGCCGTGGTCATCCCAGAGTCCAGGAATGGTTTGGGTTGGAAGGGTTAAATCCCATCCCAATCCACCCCTGCCATGGCAGAGACACCTCCCACCATCCCAGGTTATTCCAGCCTGGCCTTGGGCACTTCCAGGGATCCAGGGACAGCCACAGCTTCTCTGGGAATTCCATCCCAGCCAGGAATTCCTTCCCAAAATCCCAATATCCATCCCTGCCCTCTGGCAGTGGAACCATTCCCTGTGTCCTGTCCCTCCAAGTCTTTATCCGAATCCCATCTCCAGAAATCCTCCCCACACCCTGGAGAGCAGACACAAAATGTCCCTGTGCTTCCAGCAGGTATCCAGCAGTAATAATCATCTTCCAAAATGTAAAGTTGTGACCAAAATAAACCCTGGGTTTTCCCTGGAATGGGGGCTGGGACCATTTGGGCTATGGGAGCACAACCATGGGGGGATGCTGCTGGTTTGGGTCCTGGTCCTGATTTGGGTCCTGGTTCTGGTTTGGATCCTGCCCCTGGTTTGGATCCTGATCCTGCTTTGGATCCTGATCCTGATTTGGATCCTGGTTCTGGTTTGGATCCTGATCCTGGTTTGGATCCTGCCCCCGGTTTGGATCCTGATTTGGATCCTGGTTCTGGTTTGGATCCTAGTTCTGATTCAGATCCTGGTTCTGGTTTGGATCCTGCCCCTGGTTTGGATCCTGGTCCTGGTTTGGATCCTGCCCCTGGTTTGGATCCTGGTTCTGATTCAGATCCTGGTCCTGCTTTGGATCCTGGTCCTGGTTTGGATCCTGATCCTGATTTGGATCCTGGTCCTGGTTCAGATCCTGGTCCTGCTTTGGATCCTGATCCTGGTTTGGATCCTGGTTCTGATTCAGATCCTGGTTCTGCTTTGGATCCTGCCCCTGCTTTGGATCCTGCCCCTGGTCTGGATCCTGCCCCAACTCTCCATGGCTGTATTCCCTCTCTCAGGCACTCAGATTTAATTCAGGACTCAAGAACAGACCCTCAGCTGTTGTCTAAACCATCAGACTCTGCTCCAGTGCTGGGTTTGGTTGTTGTTGTTGCTGTTTTTTCTCTCATGGGGCCCCAGAGGCTGGACTGGGTCCCGTGAGCAGCAGATTGCTGCACTTCATTTGTGTTGGTGCTCTCTTGCTTTTTTTGTGAGTCCTTCCACCCTCATGCCATCAATTGAGGCATTTTGTAAAAACAGACGACACTGAACTTAATGGGAACGAAATATTTCTGATCCTAGAAAAAACAGGAAGAGTGTTTATAAGAATTTCAGAGGCAGAAAGTCACTAATTACCTGCCAAAAGCCCCTTTTCACAAGATTCTTCTTTAATCCTTATTTTTCCTTCAGGCAGGACCAACCTGGCAAATCCTGGCTGTTTGGCACAAAAAATCCAGTTTTTGAGAGGCATTTGTGGGAGTCTGCTCTTAGTTCTTGTGCAGTGTTAGGATGAAGATCTCTTGATTTACTAAAAGGCATTTCATGGCTATCAAATACACAATTCCCATTTCTGTACAAGCTCAGATCCACAGGAAAATCCTTTTCCAACAGAATTATAGGCAGGAAATTAATTAAAAATTCCATGCAGTAATTAAAAATAATTTTTATTCCTAATAAAAATGTGTGCATACAGACTTAGGTGGCAGCACGAGCCGAGTTTCTGGGATGAAATTCTGCAGTTCTGGTCCAAGCCACAGGATGGGGATGTTGGAACATCTGAATGTTCAGCATCGAGTCCTCACGACTTTAAATCTTTTTCATAATTTAAATGTGGGGTTTGTATCTTATTTTTAGATTTTTATAGTTTTATAGGTTTTGTATTTTTATAATTTTTATAATTTTTATATTTTAATATGCTAATATTTTCTTGTTTATGTTTTTTATGTTTTTATATTTTTATGGTTTTATGTTTTTATATTTTTATCGTTTTATCTTTTTATATTTTATATTTTTCAAAGTCCTGAGCACAGAGCTCGGCTCAGGTACAAACACCACAACCACAAATATCCCAATACCCTAGTATCCCAATACCCCAATATTCCACTATCCAATATCCTAATATCCCAATATCCCAATATCCCAATACCCCAATATCCAATATCCCAATATCCCAATATCCCAATATCCCAATACCCCAATATCCAATATCCCAATATCCCAATATCCCAATACCCCAATATCCAATATCCCAATATCCAATATCCCAATATCCCAGTATCCCAATATCCCAATATCCCATTATCCCAGTATTGGGATATTGGGATATTGGGATATTGGGGTATTGAGGTATTGGGATATTGGGATATTGGATATTGGGAAGGAATTCCTGGCTGGGAGGGTGGAGAGGCCCTGGAATTAATTAATTCCTCATTAATTTCTCTCATCTCCTCACAGAGCTGTTGGTTTTTGATAAAGTTGTATAAAAATATTTTTTCCTGAGAGTAGAGGATGGGAATTCCAGCACTTTTTAAAATTTTTTCAAGAAAGGAAATTCCATGTTGTTAGCCCACAAATAAATATAAATCCCCAGTGGGTGCACGGTGGCACTGCTGAGATTTGGGGTGATGGAAATTAAAAATTTGGGCTTTTTGACTGTAAGATCTTGGATTTTCTTCCAGATTAAACTTTAAAAAAGGAACTGGCAAAGGCAGATGGATTTGCCAATGCAGATGACTTTCCATGTCCACATATCTACTCCGTAATATTATATTTTATCCTTACATTTTTATATTCTATTTTATACTATTTATCTTTATATAATATATATATAATTATAGAAATACATACATTATAATAATATTGTATTTTATCCTTACATTTTTATGTTCTATTCTATTTCATATTATTTATCTTTATATATTCCATTTTATTTAAAATCCAACTTTGCTTGGAAACTTGGAAGCCAGCAGAGGCAAAACTCTCCCAAGGTCTTCTCAATTATGGCTTTATAGATTAATAATTAAATACAAAAAAATTAATTTATGATTTCCAAGCAGCCTAAATCTCCTGGGGATGTGGAGCAGGGCTGTCTGCTCTCCCAATCCTGGACTGGTCAAACTGGGAATGCTGGGGGGAACCTCAGAGCTGGCTCAGCCTGCTCAGGTTTGTCTTCTCACAGCCCTAAAAATGTTCTGCTGATGTCAAATCTCTGCTCTCTCTCTCCCCCCCACGTTGTGAAGCACGGGGAAAATCTGGGAAAAGCTCTAAAGATGGAATAATTCTGAGTCATGGAGACACTAATAAAAACTCCCACACGCTGGCAGTGCTCAGGTTTGGTTATCCTAAATGATCATAATTGCTGGAATTCGTCATATTTGGTGATTTTTGGGGGGTTTGTTCACTAAATCAGGAGCTTCAGAGAGAAATAGTAAGAGGATATTTATTTATTCACTTTACCCAGAATTGTGCAGCAATTATGACAAAACAGATTTATTCTGGGTTCTGCTGATTGCCATGGAAACCCACATGGAAAATATCAGCCCAAGGGCACTTAGCATGAGAAATCCAGGGGTTCAGCCCTGATGAACTGCTTCATGCTCGAGATTTTGGGGAAAAAAAAATCCTTAAAATGGAGACATTTCCCTGGAAACTGCAGTGGGGATCCTGCTGGGAAAGGGAGAAGATGCTGTGGCTCGGAGCATCTCTGCTGGGATGTCCAACCTTCTGCTCTGCACAGCTGGGCACCAGAAGTTTGACTTTTCCAGCAGCAGTTGGTGAGGGAGGAGAAGTGGCTGTGGCAGGCAGAATTCCCAGCTGGGAAGGGCAGGTTGTTTTGGGTGTTTCTTCAAGGCAGGGCCTTCAGTGCTGTGCTGGAGCTCCAGCCTGGGGATCTGGGCTCTGTGGGATCAACTGGGATGGAGGGATCTCGTGCAGGTGGGATCTGGGAGGGTGTGGTGACTCCAGGAATGTAGGAATTCATTTAGGAATCATCGGGGAATCATTAGGGTTGGAAAAGTGCTCTGAGATCTTTGAGTCCAACCATTCCCAGCACTGTCCCTGTCCCCAGTGTCACATCCCCAGGGTTTTACATCCCTGC
>JAOTBB010000369.1:36350064-36364077 GCA_025629985.1 Chamaetylas fuelleborni | reverse complement strand
CTATTCTATTCTATTCTATTCTATTCTATTCCATTCCATTCCATTCCATTCCATTCCATTCCATTCCATTCCATTCCTATTAAATATTAAGTTCTACAATCCCAGAATTGTTTGGATTGGAAGGGACTTCAAAGCTCATCTTGTTCCCATGAGCAGGGCCATGCCATGTGCTGAATCCTGGGCCATCAGCTTCAAGAAACCAAAGAAAAAAGAGGCAGCAATGAGAAATCCCCCCAAAAAGGGTGATGTTCCACAGGGATGTGGAAGACAAAATCCCCTTAGACAATTTCTCCAAGTTTCCAGCCAAATCCTTTGAATATTCCTGAAGAACTCCCAAGTTTCAGAAGGATTTTTCCTTTCTATGTACATATAAATGACTGCACTGATGGCAGATGGGCCCTTCCACACGATTTCCTTTTTAAACTTCCAACTTCATGCAGTTCCTGCATATTCCTTGTGCTTGGAAAGGAATGCCTGTGCTTTCAGCTCCAGAGCACAAAGCTGGGGTTGCTTCTGCTCATTCTGTTTTGCTTTTAAGACCTTTAATTACACAAGCAGGTAGCAACTCCTAAATACATCATCATCATCATCATCATCACCATCACTTTTCTCTGAGAACACCTTGGTGCAGCAGCTCTGCCTGGCAGGGTGAGCCTAAAAATGACCTGCAGCACCTACTGACTTGAGTTTATTTTCCTGAGTAGTTTCCTACAGCTGGCACAGCTGGACCACAGATTTTACAGGTAAAAAAACAACTTCCCAGCCTCATCCCATGATGTGCATCCAAAGGAGTGAATGCTTCTGACTATAAAGGGAATCAGGGGAGGTAGGAAAAGGAAATGATCCAAACACTTATCACACCGAGAAAAGAACTTATTAGGCCCGATAAGGAGTTGGAATTGATGACAATTATAAGATACCATCCATTTTTAGCTAATAATTCAGAAAATGGATGAATTATTTGAGGAATAATATGTGATCATTTATTTAAAGACTTATACTAATGTATACGCTGGAGGAAGCAGAGCTGAGGTTGTAGGAACACTTTAACTCTTACATTCCTGGATGGTTCTTCCTTTCCACTCAAATGCTGAGATTTTTTAGCACTGGATTTAGTTTTAGGGTTACAGAAAACATCAAGGCAGTTTTACACACAACCTTCTTTTCCTCCACTTTCCTCTTCACGTTCGAGAAATCCAACATTTTGCCTTTGAGAACTAGAATATTCAAAATTCCCAAACAACCCTGTCCCCACTCCACAGGCCTTAGCACATCACACAATTAGATGGAAATAACAAATCTAAAGCCACATCTCTTAATTTTACTTGGAAAGATTTTGGGTTCTGCAATTTTTGAAGGCAAAATCCCACATTAAGAGAGATTGCATCTCCTAAGATATCAGTCCAAATCCCCATCCGTATCCAGGTAACAATCTGGAATGCTGATATTTGAGAGGAAAAATATCTGGACAGCTGCCCCAGCTCCCTGGGAAGCAATGTTTAGTTAAAGTCTTGGATATCACTGAAAGAAGATGTGGAGATGTCACACTGAGGCTGAAGCATTTTTCCAAGTGCTGAATTATTCACCCGTGAATCTCAGATGTGAAATCCAAATGCTCCGGTCCTGCCCCAGCTTTAGACAATGGCTAATTCCTTTCTGTGCCACTGCAGGGTCTCTTCATCAGCTTTCTTTCATCCATAATCACAGCCAGGTCATGGATTATTAGTCATATTCAGAGCAGAATTCAAACCCTGCTACACCAATCAGCCGGGCTGGGCTCCCCCCAGTTAATGCTCTGAGTGCTCCTGGCACGGCCTCACAGGGACACAGGGGACAAAGGCAGCAGCCACTCACCCCAGGCAAGGGGGATGGAGCCCCTGAGCTGGGAGAGGACACAGAACAACCTGGGGCTGCCAGGGATCTGCCCCAACATCCCACCTGCAGCATGGGCACGGCACAGGGAGCGCAGATCAAGGGTTGGGCTGGGAAGGATCATAAAGATCAGCTCATTCCTGCCATGGCAGGGACACCTCCCACCATCCCAGGCTGCTCCAAGCCCTGTCCCACCTGGCCTTGGGCACTTCCAGAGGCAGCCACAGCTGCTCTGGCAATTCCATCCCAGCCCCTCCCCACCCTCCCAGGGAACAATTCCATCCCAATATCCCATCCATCCCTGCCCTCTGGCAGTGGGAGCCATTCCCTGTGTCCTGTCCCTCCATCCCTTGTCCCAAATCCCAGTGGGGCTGATTCTGATCCCATGTCCAGAGGCACCACTCAGAGTCCATGAAGGAAGATTCCCATGGTCAGGCTGTACCTTTAGAGCCAGAATGGAGCAGGCAGTGCCCTTGGAAATCAGGTTTTGCAGGGATTTGTTTTGTAGATTCAGACTGGTTTGGGTTGGAAGGGGCCTTAAAGCCCATCCAGTGCCACCCCTGCCCTGGGCAGGGTCACCTCCAGCTGTCCCAGGCTGCTCCAAGCCCCAGTGTCCACTCCAGGGATGGGCACTCCACAACCTCTCAGGTCACTCATTTCCCACAGCAGGATGCTGGATCCTGAAGGATTTCTCTGGTTCACAGACTGGAAGTAGTTCTGTAATTGAACATACTTCAGATAAAGCATTGCTCACTGCCACTGTCTGAATCAAGGTCAGAACAGCAGGTGGAATAAACACTTAGTTGGAATGATAAAATAATGGAACCTCTTGCCTAAATATATGAAAGAGGATAAAGAGGTTTTCCAAGATATGGGGATTGCATTCCCTTAGTTTTTATTATATGTTCATATTTGTGGTTGGGTTAATGTTCAGATATCTGGGTTGATAAAAACCCATTTATTTTTCAGTGCTGAGGCTCTGTGTTTCAGACTCATCACCAGGCACTGCTGCACCTCTGACAGCAGGGACTTGGTGTTTCTGTGTTCCTGCAGAACTGAAGTGCTTGCAAATGTGGAGCCAGGAGCAGGGATGATCTTGAAGATGAGATCTCTGTGATGGCTTTTTCCTCGAGGCAGGCAAACAAAACCCATTCACTCGTGCTGCTCTTAATGACTCCAGAGTCAGTTGTGAAAAGCAATGTTTCTTTTGAACACTGAGCTGCCTAATGAAGCAGAACAGAGGAGAGGCTTTTCAGATACTTTCCTTCAAAAGCTCTGCTGGCAGCAGCTACAACAAATCCTTTTCCACTCCAATATCCACCAGGATCCTCCTGCTTTCCATCTTGCCATCATTAGGGACAGACCAGACTTTCAATAACACAGAAAAATATATGTTACTAAAGGTCAGTGATAAAATGCTATACTTTGGGTATATATTAAAATTTCTTCCTAAAGGTGAACTTTTCTTAATCTGTCATAACCTGTTAATAAATCCCTACAAATACCTGGAAAGGAGGAAGGGAAAGTGGTGATCTTTTGTCTAGACCATTAAATATGACAAGCAATATTTGATAGAAAGCTGAAGGTTGGGTTTTTCCTGGGATATTTTTTTCTCCTATTTTATATTTACAAATATCTGTGTACACAAACAACAGGACAGGAATGCTGGAGCAGCTGTCTCCAAGCCTTTATTCCATCACAACCATCAGCCTCATTTTACAGAACCAAGCAGGGGAGGTGGAGCAGCTTCAGCTGCTGGCACAGCAGACCCAGTTCTCTTTGTTACAAACTCTTTAACAACTTTCTAGCCAATGGCAGAATATCAAAAGCTGACAAGGGTTTGCTCAGGCCAATGAATAAAGCTGCAGTTACATCTTGCTTTGAACAATGCTTGCTTGGAATAGCTTAGAATAATGGATAAAGCTTCATTACTAACCTTACAGATTTCTGTTTTGCTGAACATATTTTCCTGAGCCTGTCTCTACCCAGCTCCCAGCCCTGTTGTTTCTTGTCCTTGCATCTTCAGCATTCTTGCATTTCTCCATCCTGAGATTTGCTTTCACTCAGCTTGCTGAGAGTTCTCTACCTTTTCTATTTCCCACGACAGGGGAGCTCAGGACTGGTTTCCCCACTTTGTGTGGTGCCTTTTCCTCCTCCTGGCAGTTCATTTGGTGTGATTTGTGGTGCTGTGTAAGAGCAGAAGCAAGCTGGCAATTCTGTGCTCTCACCCAGACCACAGCTTGTCATTTTTTGGGTTCATTTTTTGGGTTACTGGCCCAAAATCCAGCCTGGGCTCACCAGCCTCTTTGTCTTGCCCACATTCAGGAGTGCTGGAAATCAGAGCCCAGGTCTCCAGAGCTGCTAATTAATGCACCTCCACTAATTGGCACTTCTTTCAGGTGCTGGACTTCAACCAGCTCATTTGAAATAAGAAAATGACACTGTGTGTGGAGCATTCCTGGGCCACAAATGGCCATAAAGTGCTTATTCCATTCATTAAATGTATTTTGGGGATTTATGAATTGATTGGAAATTGCTGTAAATTACCTGTGAGGAGGATTCTGGACTCAGACATTGCTTTTGGGTTATTTGCTGGGGTTTTTTTTGTGGTGGGCAAACTATGCCTGTGAGTCTTGCAACACAACAGCTTTGTCTGGAAATGGCTCCTCAGATTCCTAAAGCTGAAGTTAAATCTGCATTGTGGATGTTGGGAAGGAATTTTGGAGCTGTTGTCTGTCAGTGCTCAGCAGGGAGAGGAGGAATTGTCTGCAGCAGAAGGAATATTCCCATTGCCCCTTCATTTAAGATAAAGGCATTTAAGAGGCTGGTTTCAGTTAGAGACATTTGGTATTTTAAGGAAATGTTTTCCTGCATGTATCAGCCCTGTCAGGCTTCACCTCTCGAGCTGGATCTTCCCAGTTCTGAGCATAATTCAGCTGTTGCTTTGTCACCTCTGCCCTTCCCACCCCCTCACCACCCCCAGGGTTTAGGTGAGCTCTGGGAAGATGAATAAACCCAAATTATCTGCACGAGGAGGGATTCAGGGCTCTCCAATTCCATGGGGAGAGGGGGGTGAGTGTGTGGGCAGGAAAGAGTCCAGGGACAAAAGATCTGTGAAATCCTTCATGCCTGCTTCCTGCTACCATGGAAAGTATTGGAGAAATTTCATAAAAACTCTTGTATTTTTATTTTTTTCCCCATGACTCAGTCTGTGAGCTGCTGTGCTGAACTGGGGTTAGATCCCCTGGCTCTGGGGTCACTGCACCTCTGATTTTAGAGCATTTGGCCCTTCCACACCTTCCCATTGACAGGATCAGGGCTGTGGATGGATTTGTCACAGTGGATTCTCCCCACTTTTTGTTGTGGCTGTGGAATTTCAGTCCCTCTGCAAGTTTTTAGTGGTTGCTCTGTGTGGTCCTTATAACAAAAAAAACCCCAAAAACATCACCACTTCACCATTTTTAACTTATTAATTAAAGTACTATAACACTGACTATAAAAGAAAGAAAAATGAATAAACATCTAAATCCAAACATAAAATTCCATCTCTCATACCTTTAATCTCAACTCTAACAAAAAAAAACTAAAATAATTAAAGGCAATAGGATGGGATGGGGTCCCTCCCCTGTCACCTGTGACACAAAATCTGACAGCAGAACCAAAGGCTCCCAGTCTCCCACTGGAACAGTTTTCCAAGAAACTCAGTTTGAAGCAAGACCAGTGCAAGACAGGAAAGTTTTTGGGTGTTCCTGACTCTGCCAGGAGCCTGGAGCCTGTTCACATCCTGCCTGAGAACAGCCACAGTGGGACATGGATGGGGACAAAGGGACACTGCACGTGCCTGGCTGGACTTCCATTTGTTGGGAATTTCACCTTCAGTGACTTTTGTTGTGTCCATTGATGCAGCTCCAAGGAGAATTTGAACAGTAAAATCAAATTATGGCTTTTTTTCCCTCTGAAATTCCCTCCATGTCCAGCCAATTTTCCTTCACTCACAATTAACAGAAATTATTTCATATTATCCATTCCCAGCTGGGTTTGGAAAGTCATCCTAAACCCACAGATGTCCAAAAGGCAAATTTTGGAGAAAAATTGGAGAAAACACCCAGGAAAGCTCCACCTGCAGCTCTCTCTTCATCTTACCCTGATATTTTCATCCTGCTGAACCAAGAGGTGGCAGCAATATTCCCTCCTAAGACATTTGATGTGTTTCACATTAATATCATTTTTAATTGCAATAATGAGTTGTTTTCTTCCTGGCCTGAACTGGAACCAAACCAATTTTGCATCTGAAAATTCTGTTTCTAAGTTTCTGGTCCAGCCCAAAAAGTTTGGGTTTCCTTTGGCTGCACAGGATATTGCCAAACACCAGAATTCTGTGCAGTGTTGTGGTTTAAGCTGTTATTCTGCCCATCACAGCAGAGATTTTTGGAGAATAAAATGCAGTGGAAAACACATAATAAATAATTTTTTTAAAAAAAATGTCAACTTTAGGTCCCTTCCTAAACCTGTTCCTGCCAAGGCTGAAGTCAAAGCTTTAACTTTATCCCTAAATTTTGCTAAGCACAACATGCAGAGCTACAGCAGGTGCAATATTCCAATTCATGTCCAACTTTTTTTTAAGGATAAGCTTTTTAAGGATAAGCTAAGTTCATCATTTTAACAGAGCCTGGGCTTTTTCTCCATTTTGGGATAAATACATCCTTGTACGAATTTTGAGTTCTATCACCTTTTAATTCCATGCTCCCTCATCTGGACACTGAATTAAATGCTGAGAACATGAGGTTCTGATCTGCTCCTCCATTGCTCATCATGATTATAGGCAGGGATGGCAGAGCTGCCATTAGTTATTATTCTCCACACTCCCAATTAGAATATTCTGTTCGCTGCTTGTAACTCTGTCAGGCTGAGCTGCTCAGGCTGAATTTTTCCATTTTTTGCTCTCAAGTGAACTCCAATTCTCACGTGAAATAAAATGGAAATAAAAGTCCCCCGACTTTTTGGGGGCCACAGAAAATATTAGACACTGAATATTGATGCTTTCCTATTTATTACTAATTTTTGCAGTTTTAGATCCAGGACAGAACTTTAAGCAGTTTATTTAGAGTTTGGGGGTTTTTAAGTAATCTCTGTAGGGGTGTTGTAAAAGACTGGAATAAACTCATTATTCTGTTCCTTTTTTTAATGCAGGGTTTGAGAGATTAAGGGAAATGCAGGTCTGAACCTGGACAGAGGAGTCAGAGGGGAAAATAGCATTTTATAAGTGTTTAGAGCATCAGAAATTACCTGATTTAATCAAATTTCTGGGACTTGGAGCTGGTCTGTGAAAGGTGTCCATGCCCATGGACATGAGATGAGATGAGCTTGAAGGTCCCTTCCCACCCAAACCATTCTGGGATTCTGGGATTTTGGGATTTTGGGATTCTATGAACTACACATGGCTTTTCAGATCTGTGGCACAAGGATGAGCTCTGCTGCTGCAGGGAGTTTTGGAATGATGTCTGGAATGATATCTGGAATGGTATCTGGAATGATGTCTGGAATGATGTTTGGAATGATATCTGGAATAATATCTGGGATGATGTTTGGAATGATGTTTGGAATGATATTTGGAAGGATATCTGGAATGATATTTTTCTCCTTTGTAAGGCAAAGGCAGAAGGAATTTTCAGTCCTTTCTGGGGTTGAGAAACATCAGAAATACAGAAATAGGGAATGAACCTCTGCAATAAAAAAACCATCAGAAATACAGAAAAGGAATGAACTTCTCCAATGGAGAAACATCAGAAATACAGAAATAGGGAATGAACCTCTGCAATAAAAAAAAAAAAAAAAAAATCAGAAATACAGAAATAGGGAATGAACCTCTCCAGTGGAGAAACATCAGAAATACAGCAATGGGGTTTTCAGGTGTTCCAGGGCAGGCCTGCAAGGAAGATGAGGACTCATCATTTTCAGGATTTTTCCACAGACTGTGTGCTCTGCTCCTGGATGGTGAGAACACCACAGAGTCATCGTTCCCTCAGGTACAGGAGGAGAGTTCTCCCAGAGACCTTCCAGGAAGGAGCACAACTCACTCAAATATGCAGAGCTAAAGCCAGGAATGTTTGTTCTTCTCAGCTCAGCTCCCAGGTGCTCTGGCTAAATATTTCAGGAAATCAGGTTGGACAAGTGGTTCTTCCTTCATTGATCTGTTTCTGGATCAGTTTCTCCACTTGGACAGGAACCATGGAAATCTACTGCAGGGAACTGAGCAGTTTCCTGTCATCCCCTGCCACGAAATTCCAGGAGCTGTGTGCCTATGGATTATCCTGATCCCATCCTGATGGGATTATAAAGCAGAGGGAGAGGCAATAAAATCAGGAGCCTCATCAGGGCATCCCTGTAAAATCTCCAGGGGAAGCAGCAAACTGGAGATGAGGTTGGGCTGTGTCTGCCCAGGTTTTATTTCTTTATTTCTTTCTTTCTTTCTTTCTTTCTTTATTTATTTATTATTTTAGCCTCTTAACAAGAACTGCAAATTCTTCTTAGCACTGGGATTTCAAAGCTCTGTGTCTGACTCTTTTTAAAGACACCCTTTGCCCTACTCCTTGAACCTAAAACCAAAATAAAAGGTGTAGTTTTGTTAGTTCAGCTAAAGAACAAGAAAATCTCCACGAGATCCTGTATTTTACAGAAGCTGGGATTTCATTTTTAGCTTGCAGGGTTGTCTTTTTGCTCACTCAAGGCTTTGTTTTCTCTGAAGAACTATTACATGATAATCCTAATTTCTCCAAAATGCATTTCAAGCAACCTTTTCCTGAGTGTTCACTGATTAAAACTGCAAATATTTAAATGCACCTGGGAAATTACCACCAACCAGGAGTTTCTGGGCTGTTGTTCTATTCTGGGACTGGAAAATCTTTCAGTCCACTGCTCTGGAGAGGTTGGATCTTCAATAATGGCATTCCCAGCACATTCCCGGTGCTCCTTCTCCTGCATTTTGGCTGTTCCCAGTCCCAGGGGGATGATTGCAGCCCAGTTCTGCTCTTCCAGTGTTGATGTTCCAGCATTGATGGGGTTTCCAGGATGCACTGGTGCCTTTCCCTGCTCGGGTAAAAGAGCAGCAGCTTCCCAGAAAGTTTGTAATTGGCTTTTAGAGAGTGTTTCCCATCATTCCCACAGGCACAGAAACTCAGCATCAGCACTTGTGGCAGCTCAGGAGATTGATTAACATCCATAAGGAAAGCAATGAAACAAGTGCTTAATCCTTTGGCCCAGATGGTTTTTGGCACAGCAGATAAAAAATGTACATCTTCCCTAAAAACAGCAAGGAAATCTGACCCAATTCCAGGCACAAATCCACTCTGGCTTTTGGGGGTGTGATTTAATATTTTGGACCTTCTCAGCAGCCTGGTGGGCACTGGGTGATCTCTGTGGTCAGATGTGGGAAAAAGAAGTTTTTTCTGTTCAAGAGAGAGGGGGAATGTGGGGAATGGATTTGTAGAGAGTTTTCAGGGCTGACTGAAGGCTCACCCATCTGTGTGCAAACTTGGAGGTAAATGCTGACTTAGAAATGCCATGGAATAGGACAGATGTTGAGAGAGAAATGGAGCTGGAGAAAAGTTTCAAAGGATGGCCTTGCAAATAAAACTGGATACTTTGGAGAAATAGAACAATGAAAGATGCATTGTGGTAGAACCCAGGAGGGGTGATTTGAGATAATTGGCTTTAATGCATTTTACAGCATGGTGTGACAAAAGCTGATAGGCCAAGAAACACTTTCAGTGTATTGTAATTAAGAAATAATTGCATATTCATAGACCCATCATACATGTTAAAACTATTCTACAAACTATTTTTCATATTTTAAGAACTGTTTTACATGTCTACTCTTTGAGCTTGTCTCTTTAGAGCATGCATTTTTTTTGGCTGTGGTTTTAATCTGGTTTTTTATTAGTCTTAATTTGGGCTGTGATCTTCAATTTTTACAGATGGTTGGTGTTGGTAACTGGTATATTAGCAGTAGGTGTTTTTACTGGGTGTTATTTAATTAAGTAGGTAGTTTACTTACTACAAAGACACTTTATCAGCTGATGTTAAAGAAAAACTATATTCTAAAAACTATTTCAACACGACATATATAATATCCACTTACATATTTGCAAAAAGCCAATACCATAATATGTATTTATAGCAGAGCACATCCTGTCTCAGGAGCTGGGATCATCCACTCTTCCCCATGGAAAGCCCTCTGGAAGGGCTGCAGATCTCCACAGTGGGGAAGAGGCATTTCACAGCTCGTTAAAAATAGAGGTACCTACAAGTGCAGCCCAGTTACCTCTCACTGGAGGTGCTCCCAACCGAGGGGAAGTGACAACCCAGTCTTCACAGCCTTTAATTATAGCAGCCTTTACATAACAGTGTCAGATAAATGTGTTTTAGGATAGGTGGCACCTCGCTTCCTCCAGAAGAACTGGCAAATTAGAGCAGACTCGTTTATTGCTTGGAATTCCAAGGATTAAAGCACCCCATCCACCCAGTCTGTTTGAATTAAACCTGAAAATCCACCGAGTCCTCTGTGCCAGGATGGATCCCAAACAGCACAATCCTCCTTTCTGTTAAAACAGAAATACATCCCTGTTCCTCTGGTGGCTTCAGGGACTTCCACATCCCACAGATTCCATCCCATTCTGCTGGAAAATGGGGCTGGAGGGGGTCCCCGGGGGTTCTCCTGGCTGTGCAGGAGCCAAGGCAGAAACGGCTGCCACTGCTCCAGATTTTATCTAATCTCTATTACAGAGGAGGAGGGAGAGGGGCAGAGAAATTCCTTTAGAGGGAGAAGGGGCAGAGAAATTCCTTTAGAGGGAGAAGGGGCAAGGAGTGGGGCTGTGCCAAGTAATTCAGGGGAGTGAGGAGCTGGCCTCCTTCCCACAGATGGAAGATTTCTGGAGGTTGCTGAAGGTCCTTTCCCTTTCTATTAACAAAATCCATCCCTGGGCTCTCCTGCTGATGTCAACAAGAGCAGCTTTCCTTAGGGGACAGCAGTTTTCTTCAGCAGGAATGCAGAGGATGGGGGAAGCTGAAACCCCAGGTTTGTGTTTCACTGAAACCCCAGGTTTGTGTTTCTGCTGAAACCCCAAGTTTGTGTTTCACTGAAACCCCAGGTTTGTGTTTCTGCTGAAACCCCAGGTTTGTGTTTCACTGAAACCCCAGGTTTGTGTTTTGGGGAGGATGCTGATGGAGACTGTGGGTTTGGAGCCCTCTGTGTGCTGGAAGGAGTGGATCCAGATCCAACCCTGCTCTTAATGAACCACTAATGCTCCTTGTTAATGTTCCCTTGCCTTCTGGGCTGGTTTTTTTCCCCCTCATTATCCCAAAGTAATGTCAGGAATCCAGAAGCAGGGAGAGGCCACAGAGAACTTGGCTGTGTTGGTGTTGGGGTTTTGCTGTCAGGGTTGATACTCCAGGAGAAGAGGCAGTGCTGCTCCCCTGGGTGGGGTCCCAGGTGGGATTTGGGGGAAGGGAGAAGTTGCTGAGTCCCTCCCAGCTTGGTGCAGTGCAGTGCCTTGGCAATCCGGATCCTGCACATTTATTTATTTATCCCAGCAGCACTTCAGTGTGTTTATGCAAATAGTTCATTGCTCCAGCTCCTGAGAGAACCACACAAGTGCTGTCATTTGATTGAGGAATCATTCCATTCGAGCTGGAAATAAAATTTTCTCTGGTTCTGTATTCATGCCCTCGGAAAAAACCCCAGTGTTCCCACATTTGGGTAGCTAAGGAGTGACTAAATAATGGAATTTTGGGATGGAAGGATACATGTCTCAGAGAGATTTCCTTTGTAGTCTAATTAAAAATAAAGAGGATGTGAATAATCTCCAATGGCAGCAGATATTTGGAGGAAACCAAGTGTTTTGGAGGGCTGTGGATACTCAAATATTCTGATTTCTGAGCACTTCTCTTTCCCCCACCTCCAACCTGGAGATATTTTAGTCTGGGTTATATCCTCAGTGACTTGTTGGGCATTAAAAGTTTTGGTCTTCATTTACATTTCTTTCAAAATCTCCTGTGCCCTTGGAAACGTGGAGTTGTGGGCTCCAATTAATATCACCAATGAATGCTATTAAAAAAAAAAAAAAAGAATAATGCAGCAACTGAAGCCATGCAAAAAAATGACATTTTTTTAAAGGTTAGACTTTAACAAGGCTCATTTCAGCTCTTCAGCCATCCCATGTTTCCAGCAGCTTGTTCCTGTGGTGTTGGCCTGAACAGTGGAATTCCCTGCTGGATAACATCAGCCCCCCATTCCTTCAGAATATTTATTTTATTTATAGTACCTCCCAGTCAACTTAAAAGAGCTGGGTGTCTTCCTCCCTCACCTCAGCGTGTGTTTCTTGGATAAATTATCTCATAATATTCAAAACAGCCTTTGATTTAGAATTCCTCTGTATTACAGGGATTTGTATTTTTATGGCATCTTTAAGCACCCTTTTGAGTTGAGTCATTAAGTATATATTTTTAATAAGCTCTGTGTCTTAAAAGGAAATGTAAGGACTGGAAATCAAATAGTGATTCCCCTGACTTCTGAATTAAGTTGTTTTATTACAAATCTAAGTGAAGTTCACTTTTTTCTCTTCATCTTGTGATTTCACAGCCCTTTTTTTTTTTTAATTTTGAGCTGACCAATGATTCTTTCAATCTGGAACATCACAGATCTTCAAGAACTCTGTAGAACAGGCTGTAAAAATTAACACCTGGGTTGGGAGTTGTACGAACATTTCAAAGCTGAGATCCTCCTCCATCAGAATTAGTAAATTGGGAATAAGACTTAGCATAACTTTGGGGAATCTTCATTGGAATTTGTAAGAAACTGTGAATGTGGGAATATTCACAAGAATAACACTTCTGACTTTGCTTCAGGTGTCTGTTGGACACTTCCCATGGGATTAAACTTTGCAGAACTGAAGGAAGACTTTGGAAGGGAAAGTGGATGAAGCAAATGGAAAACACAAATAGGAGGTGTTTGTGAAACTGCAGTGTGGGATCAGATTGCACTGGAGATGAGATTTTAAGTAATTGTTTTAATAAGGATAGGAAGTAAATTGTAAATTAGCTCTGTCATCAGTGTTTAATTATTTATTGACTTCTTAATCACGTAGTGTTACACCAGAAGTTTAATTTGTAGAGCTCCAGGAGGAACCTGTTTATAGAGATTTTGTTTCTTAATTTAGCTGTAAATCAGGTTCAAACTTATTTTCTTCTAATTCTTGATGTTTAGGATTTGGCTTTCTTGTTTCCAGACATCGTGTGTGTGTTTTCTGTTAATTCTTAGTGTTTAGTCTGAGTGTCTCCAGGGTTTGTTTCTAAATACTGCTGGGGGGGTGGAGGGATGGTTTTCCTTGGAAACCACCTGCTGTTCTCTGGAATCTTGAAGAAGAAAGGCTGTATTTTGTTATAAATATATATTTTTTTGTAAACAATCTGTTTACAATCGGGCTGGAATGGACCCAGTCCAAGCAGGGTCACCTGGAGCAGGTGACACGGGAATGTGTCCAGGTGTTTGGAATGGCTCTGGACACTCCTGGGCAGCAGTCCCACAGCTCTGCCATCCTCATGGAAAGATTTTTTCCCTCATATTAATCTGGACTTTGTGTTTTATTTTATGGCCGTTGCTCCTCAACCTGCCACCGACACAACCGAACGGAGCCTGGCACCAGCCTGTTTTGGGAATATTTAAATGCATTAATGAGCTCTCACCTCAGTCCTGTTATAAATGAGACACAAAGTCTCGATATTCAGCAAAATTTAGATTGGTTTATTTTATAAATATTTATTTTATAAACAGAGCAAGCAGCGCTGGGGAAAACGTGAGGGGTCACCGCCCATTCCACACTTCACCCAACTTGGTTTGCAGCTCCCTTTTTAGAGGATGGTTTTCCTTGTAGGAATCAATAATTGTCACTGTTTTGTTGTAGTAATTCTGCAAGGTAAGCAGTGGTGGTCAAAGAAACTTCCAAACTTCGTGGAACGGCCCTTGGGACAATTGGCCGTGTAACCATCTGGTCTTGGTGGATAAAATAAAAAGAAGTGGGAATTCTGATCTTTAGCAGATAGTGTGTGATTGATTACACAAAGGCAGGAAATCTGATTCTGCAAAAA
>JAOTBB010000369.1:36325099-36349620 GCA_025629985.1 Chamaetylas fuelleborni | reverse complement strand
TGACCTTTGGACCTGCTCTCCAGCAGAAGGCATTGTTCTATCAAGAGGGGATTACTTTCAGCTGGCCATTCTATTGTTTTATAGTTATTTAGTAACTGAGGTTGGGTATCTCAAAGATGGCTTTCATTGCAATCTCGCTTACGGTTTCTGTATTTTCAGAATCTAAGCATTCATATTTGTAAGGTTTTCCTGGCTCATCCTTTCCAACACACGCCAAACAGCAGAGATTCTAAAAACCACAAAAGCTGAGCCCCCAGGCACCAGAGTAGGCAGCCCCTTTGTGTGTTGCAGAAATACAACAACGACTGGTGGATAGGGAGGCTGGTGAAGGAGGGCTGCGAGATCGGCTTCATCCCCAGCCCGCTGCGCCTGGAGAACATCCGCATCCAGCAGGAGCAGAAGAGGGGCCGCTTCCACGGAGGGTGAGGCAGCCCTGCCCCCTGCAGCCCCCCGGGCCTTCCTCCCACACAGCAGCACTCCCAAAGGCACCTGCTGCTGCTGCTGCTGCTGCTGCTGCTGCTGCTGCTGCTGCTGCTGCTGCTGCTGCTGCTGCAGCGCAGGGCATTGCGCTGCTGGCCTTGGCGTTCCCTGCGGAGGTGCTGCTGAGGGCAAAGCACACATGTGTTTGGCTTTAGGAAAGAGCAGGGAGGGATGATGACAGGGATTTCTGAGGGTTTTAAGTCAACTTAGTACTTCAAGTCTCCCAGATTTTTCCCAGCTTTTCTTAGGTTGTTCTTAGTTTTTTTTTTTTTCCCCTTCCTTTTTTTTTCTTTCCTCTCCATTTTGGCCCAAACCAAATTTTGTAAGATCAGCTTTGCCATCCTTTATTCTTCACCTTCCAAATGAGGGTTTTGAGTGTCCACCCTGCCAGACCTGGAGATTGCAAATCCCTGGAAAAAGGTCTGGGAGATAAGCCTGGGAAATGCTTTCAGGATGGTTAAACAGCATCCAAATTTCTTCTGTAATTTTGGACACAACTCTCTGAAGTTGTGTGGGTCTCAATATACAGAGAAATTACTGAGTTCAGTGAGATGCTCCTGGATTTGGATGATAAAATCCCATATTTTAATGATAAAAGTTAATTTTTAGCTCTGTTAGTTAGAGTCATTTACGTTTGTATGACCTTGTGGCACAATTCCTCCCCAAAACCTCCCACATTTTGGGGTGCCTGGTGTTCATGGGGCTCTTTCTGCTGCTGCAGGAAATCCAGTGGGAATTCCTCTTCAAGCCTTGGAGAGATGGTTTCTGGCACATTCCGAGCCACACCTACAGCCACAGGTAAGACAGGAGTTATTGAATAATAATTATTATTATTATTAATAATTCTGTTTTAAAACCCTACATGAGAAATGCAGGTTTTCCCCTTTGCTGAGTTACTGAGATGTTTCCCAGGGGGAGGAGCACATTCATTCCCAGCCATGCAGGAACTGCCAAGGGCTGGGAAAAAACCTTGGGAACAGTGGCAGCTGCCCCAGAATATCCAGTTTGATGTACAGAATCCCAGTTTAATGCACAGATTGCCCAGTTTAATGCACAGAATGCTCAGTTCAGTCAAGCCTGAGCAGAGGGAGGTGCACAGAGAGAAATCAAAGTGCTTTGGCAAAGGGATTTCTTGTTTCCTGGGTGTGTTTTAACCAAGTTCTCATTTGGTCTTCTAGCAAAACAGAAACAAAAAGTGGTAAGTAATGCTTTTGTTTCCATTTGATTTCCTGCTAATTCCTAATTCCCAGGATCTCCCTGTGGCTGTTGCTTGGTTGATGGTCTGAAGGGTTGTTTTTCCCTCCTAGACAGAACATATTCCCCCCTATGATGTTGTGCCATCAATGAGACCTGTGGTGTTGGTGGGCCCATCACTCAAAGGCTATGAGGTATGGACTGAGGTGTTTGCAATTAATTCAACTTTTATTGTCTCTGATCATCCTCAGTAATTCTGTGTGTGGCTCAGTGCAACTGGTTTATGAGAATTTCAAATGATTCAGCTTAAATAATTACCAAAATGTTCTGTAAGAGCTAGGAGTTCCTTCTGACTTGTTCTGTTTCAGGCACAGTGCAAATCCATTCTTTTCAGTGCACTCATTTCTGGTTAAATCAAGTAAAAAAGAGAATTTGTGTCTGCTACAAGCAGTCAAATTAATGAGCTGGACTCTTCACATGAAAAACATTCATCAAACCAGCCATTGCTTTGACCTTAATTAGCAAAACATTTGAAGGAGCTTCCTTGTTGTTCTCCTTTTTTCACTTTATTAATAAATCCAAATATTTTGCAAAGAAACCTTTGACTCTCCTAAAAGACTGCCCAGTGGAAGTGGGCCCAGATAACCAGGGGAGCCTTTTCTAGGCTGCTGCAGATTCAAGTGAGCATTTACCACGTGCTGAACCAGGGCAGTTTAGGGAGCTCAACCATCTGGGAAGTGCTGAACCAGGAACTAAATGAACATAAAACCCAAGATACACTTCATTAAGCTTAATTAATGTTGCCAGTAATGTATGGGATATTATTAAACATGTGGGAATGGTTCTTTTTGGGAGGTGAGAGCCCTGGCATAATGAGGTGTTCTGGCATTGTTTTGATGTGAGAGTGGCTGGAGGTGCAGCTCAGCACAGCAGGTGCTTCATGTTCTGCTCTCTGCCTTTTCATTTGATGGGGAAGTTTTTTGACAGGACTAAATTCCCTCTGTGCTGCACCACAGACCAATTTACCTCTTGAGTTTGGAGGAGAGAGAGGCTGTTTGTTCATAAAATCTGCCACCCTTTCTCTTTTTTTTTTTTTAAGAAAACAACACTGGACACCTTGAACATACAAATGTGTGGAAATGGTAACACAGAATATTAATTCCAGTAACAAAAATGCTTCACCTTACCTGGGGGAAATTATTTTGACTATTTTTTCTGGTTAAATGCTGAAGGAATCAGTTGGAAGGAGAGAAATAAACTGGCAGAGAGGCCTGGGGGCTTTGCTGAAGCTGCTGCCTGGCCTGGCAGATAATAATTGTCAGCCTGAGTTGTCCTGGAAAGGACAAGGAGCTGCTCAATAAATCAGCTGGCAGAGATGACAGCTCTCAGGGCTGAGCATCTCAGGTGTGTTCCCATGTCCAGCAGTGGGAACATCCCATTTTTTTGCTGCTGTCCCTCTCTGAGAACAGTCTCCCAACATGACAGATCTCATCCCTGAAGTCTGAAGCCAAATCTGATGTTGTGCAGGACAATCCCAAGTGCTCTGTGCAGCACACACCCCCCATGGCTGTGCTGTGTGGGGAAGCTTTGGGAATGGATGTGGAAGGGGGTGAGGAATGCTCAGGGCAGCTCAGGACAGGAGCAGTGAGTCAGGAAACTTCCCAGTGGCACTGGGATGGCTCTGCCCAGCAAAGGTGTTGATTGTTGCCTGTATCCCTGCCTTTACTCACCTCTTTCCTTCCTTTTGGCTTCTTTCTCTCCCTGTCCATCCCCCTGCTCAATCTCCTCCCCTCTGCCAAGGTGACAGACATGATGCAGAAAGCTCTCTTTGACTTCCTGAAGCACAGGTTTGATGGGAGGTGAGAAACTCTGTCCTTCTCATGCTGCTTTGCCCATGTGTTACTAACATTTTAGAGAATTATTTTATATTTTTTTTGATGCCAGAGGGTTTGCTGCATGATCAAAGCTGATTTTCTGGCTCTGTCACCACTGAAGAGTGGGACACAGCTCATGTGTTGCTAGGGGTGCACATGTCTGCATTTCTGCCATGGCTGGGCTAGCATTTCTTTATTTAACACAAGGATTCTGTCTCAGTGTCTTCCCAACACCTAAGAAAAATCAGCTGTAAAATATTCCTTATGTTAAATTTTATTTTGACTGCCTTAAGTAGGCAAAAATACTGAAAAGGGTTGTTGGAAGAAGGAAATGCTGACAATTAAAACACAGAAAAAGAATTGTAAAGAGGGTTCATCTTCAGCTGGAGCATTTCCTGGTGAGCTGAAGAGGATAATTTGGATTTCCTTGCTAGGAGCACTGGCTTGGTCCCTGGGCACAGGGCAGGGAAAATGATGTTCTGTAGAAGAGCTGGAGCAGGATTTATGGATTTCAGGAGTGAGGAGGTGGCAGTGCTGAGCTGACCCTAAACAGCTCAGAGAGAACATTTAATGATCAACTTCTGTGCAAACTATCAGCTCTCCTGCCCTGTTCTGAGCTGCTCAGCTCAAGTGATTTTCTGGAAATGCTAATTCCATCAGCAGTATTGGCAGCTGGATCAGGTGGGAGTGTGGAATTTCAGCAGTGGAGAGCTCAGTGCCACCACCAGCACTGAGACCATTGATTTTAGCTCTGAGGAACTCAGGAAAAAGCTGCTTCTTGCTCCTTCTGCCAACTTTTGTGGCTTTGTGGTCTTTCTCCTCCCTCCCTTTTCTTTTTTCTTTCTTTCTTCCCATCTCTTCTGCAGTTTTGGGAGAGGTCCACGTTACCAGGAAAGGAGCTGAGTGTCCAGGGAAGTGCCTTGACTCTTTCCCTGCCTCTGAATTCCCTGGGCTTTGCCAGCTCCTTCCTTTGGAGCTGCAACCTCCCCTGCTGGCCAGTGAGCCAAAGACCCACAATCCAGTCACTTCTATTTCAAACCCATTTTTACTTTTGAACTGTATTTTCTGGCAATGCATTTATTTATGTATTATGCAGAAAAATAACTGCACTTCTTATTAACCCCACAGCTGAAAATTTCACTTAGAGCTCCATAAATCATAAGTTGTGTGCAAAAGCTGCTGGTCATTCCCAGCTTGCTTTCTTTCCATTTTTCCTGGCTCCTTGGCTCATCCCAAGCCTCCTAAATGGATTTTAAAATAGATTTTAAAATGGATTTTACATGAAGGGATTGTGTGGTCTTTGCTTTGTAATGTTTTGTATCTTTCTAACTCACTGACCAAGTAAATAAATCACCTGCCTTAAGTGAAAGAGGTGCAGTGAAGTTAAACTTGAGTTCAGGCAGCCCAGAGAGCTCCAGTTCCTTTTCTCCTGCTCCTCCCAGCCCCTGGCACAGCTCCCTGTTTACTCTTGGTTTACTCCTGGTGTAAGTCTGAGGGAAGAGGAGATGCTGCTACCTTGCAGTGCCCCAAGCCTCACATAACTCACAGCATTTCTGGCACTGTGGAAATCCATGCAGATGAGCAGCTGGGAGGAGAAAAGCTAATTAATGCACTAAGGAGGATAGCAGGGACTCCATCCCAGAGCTCAGGGAATAGGAAATCCTTCCCAGTCACCCAGCACTTCTCTTTAATGGTGCCACAGCTCCTGTGGAAACGTGTCAGAGCATTGTTTGATGGTGTCTGCCCTTTGGAATGGGCTGTGGCTGCAAATCCCACTCCTGGCTTTGTTGTGTGTGCTGTTCTCTCCTGCCAGGATATCCATCACCAGAGTGACAGCTGACATCTCCCTGGCCAAGAGATCTGTGCTCAACAACCCCAGCAAGAGGGCGATCATCGAGCGCTCCAACACCAGGTCCAGCCTGGGTAAGGCCTGGCACAGCTCAGCTCAGCACTGCAGGCTGTGCTGACACACACAGGAGGAGGATTCCAGCCTTGCACATCATGGAGTCTGAGCTGGAAGGGACCCACAGGATCCTGGATCCAGCTCCAGGCCCTGCACAGACACCCCAGGATCCCACCCTGGGCAGCCCCAGCACCCCAAAATCCCACCCTGGGAGTGGTGTCCAAACACTCCTGGAGCTTTGGGAATGTGCCTGTTCCCTGGGCAGCCCCAGCACCCCAAAATCCCACCCTGGGCATCCCTGGGAGTGGTGTCCAAACACTCCTGGAGCTCCTGGGAATGCACCCATTCCCTGGGCAGCCCCAGCACCCCAAAATCACACCCTGGGCATCCCTGGTGTGTCCAAACACTCCTGGAGCTCTGGGAATGTGCCCATTCCCTGGGCAGCCTCAGCACCCTCTGGGGGAAGAACCTTGCCCTGAAATCCAACCTAAATTTGCCCTGACCCAGCTCCAGCCATTCCCAAGATCACATCAGTTCTGCAGATCTAAATGTGTCTACAGCATTCTACTGCATGATCCTGAGTTGGGCTCACAGCTCCTCCTCCTTCCCAGCCCTGTGCTTTTAATTCCACATCACAAGGATGGCTTTCACTTGTCCAGCCAAGGAAATGCCATTCCTGACCCTGGGACCAGTTTTGTGTTTGATGCTGAGCAGTTACAGCTGAATTTTGCTGTCTGGCTGTGAGACTTTGGGTCCTGCTCCTCTCCTCAGTGTCAGGGCTGCTGGGGAACAGGAATTTTTATTTGGACTCCATGATCTTGCAGGTCTTTTCCAACCTTGATGCCTCTGTGGTTATGTGATTCTTTCTTGCTCAAGGGTGGGAATTTGTGTTTATTATGTGCATTCCAATATCCTGCTCTCTGGGACACCATCCCAGGAACTAAGAAGTGTTGGGTTTGGTAAAAAAAGGAACCCAAATTCCAAATCTCTGCCATCCTGAGTGACTGCTTGCACTGGAGGTACAGGTTATTTTATGGCAATGCCATCAGCTCTCATGTGGAGTCTGTGACAGTAAGTGGGTGAGGATATTTTTGTCCCAGTGCCCTGGGGTTCAGTGGTTTCACCTGCTTTGTTTTCCTTTGCAGCTGAAGTACAGAGTGAGATTGAAAGAATCTTTGAGCTGGCCAGGTCCTTACAGCTGGTTGTCCTGGATGCAGACACTATAAATCACCCTGCACAGCTTATCAAGACATCTCTAGCACCAATTATTGTCCATGTCAAGGTGTCCTCTCCAAAGGTAACTCCTCACCTTAAAATCCAGGAGGGACCTGGAGGGCAGGGTGGGAATGGGGATGTGGAATCTGCACCTGAAAAGGGGAAAAAGTGACATAATGTACTGCTGGTGTGCTGCAGTCCATCCAGCAATCCAGATAATTCTGTATAAATATAATTTTCATGCTTCTCTATTGTCAGAAATAAGGTAGGACTTAAAGTAGGATCAAGCAAAAAGGGATTTGAAATTTTACAAGGGCTTGAACATGATCCAGAGGAAAATGTACCCAGTTCTCAGAGGGGTTATCAGAAAGGTTTGGGGTATTCAAGGGCAATATTTTATGGAGAGCTGCCCTTGGTAATCCCTCAGGGAGGTGTCAGGCTGAGCTTTGGGGAGAGAAATGATCCTTAAACTCACCTTTTGCCCTTTGCTCCTGTCAGGTTTTGCAGCGACTGATCAAGTCCAGAGGGAAGTCACAAAGCAAACACTTGAATGTCCAGTTGGTGGCAGCTGATAAACTTGCACAATGCCCACCAGTAAGTACAGAGGAGAGGCTGCAGAACTCCTGCTTTGTGGAATTGTGATGATTCCTGCTGTGCTGATCCCTGTGCTGAGCTGGGTCCCTCCATTATCACTCCCTGCTGGTGCTCACACAGCCCTGCACTCGTGAGAGACACAGTGCTGCAGACTTTCATCCTGCTTATCTTCTGCCCTGGGTTTGCTTTGGTCTTTGGCAGGGTGACAGGGCAGGAATGATGTGGAGGGGACAACAGAGCTGCTCATTAGCAAATTACATCATTTGTGGAGCTCCAGGTCCCACAGGGACAAAGTCTGAGTTTGGAGAGGAGGCTGCAGAGGCCCCACTTAATGCACGGGGAGTGAAAGGGAAGGGAAGGGTGTGTGCAGGCATGGGAGCCCTGATCCTGATCCTGATCCTGATCCTCACCCTGATCCTGATCCTGATCCTGATCCTGATCCTGATCCTGATCCTGACCCTAACCCTGATCCTGACCTTGATCTGATCCTGATTGTGACCCTGATCCTGATCCTGACTGTAACCCTGACCCTCATCCTGATCTTGATCTGATCCTGACCCTGATCCTGATCCTGATCCTGATCTTGATATGATCCTGACCCTCACCCTGATCCTGATCCTCACCCTGATCCTGATCCTGATCCTGATCCTGATCCTGATCCTGACCCTGACCCTGATCCTGACCCTGACCCTGACCCTGACCCTGACCCTGATCCTAACCCTGACCCTGACCCTGATCCTGACCCTGACCCTGGTTGTGACCCTGACCCTGATCCTGACCCTGCCACTCATCCTGACGCTGACCTGATCCTGACCCTCATCCTGATCCTGACTCTGACCTGACCCTGATCCTGATCCTGACCCTGACCCTGACCCTCATCCTGACCCTGACCCTGACCCTGATCCTGTAGGCTATCCCAGTCACCTCATCAGAGCACAGCCACTGCTCTCCCATCTCCTGATCAAAGATCCTGCCCCCCTCCTGGACTCCTGAATTCCTGCTGATGGAGCAGAGGCCTCAGGGCTCATGGGTTGTGGGAGAGGCTCTGCAGGGGTTTGGACAGGGCAGCTCAAATTTGATTTTAGTTTTGAAAGGCACACCTGGTTTCTGGACAGAGCAGTGGGAATGGACTTAGATGTGGCTTTGTGTGGGATCTGTGTGGGATATTGGGATGGGAGTGCAGAGACCCCTCAGGGTACCAGGGCAGTGACAGCTTCTCTGGGCAGCCTCTTCTGGAGAGCTCAGCTGTGTTACACTTCTCACATGGAATCTTTTACTGAGCTGTGATCTCTTAAAATGCTGATGGGTTATTCCTGTGAGCCATCCAGGTCCCACTAACCCAACCAGAACTGTAACTGTCCTGGGGAACAAACTGAAACCCATCCCTTCCCAGCTCCTGCTGAGTGTGAGCCAAGAACTGGAGCTGCAGCTGCCCCTGTTTGGATGGTTTGTGGTGGTTCCCTGAGCTTGCACACAGAACAGCCTCTGCACATTGTCCTGTGTGAAAGGGCTTTCCTCTGGCACCTGCACACAGAACCGTGGGCAGTTTCACAGCCTTGTTTTGCTCTTCATACTGTCATTTCCTGTTGCTCAGCTTCACTTTGCTCACATCAGCTGAAATGAGAGTCACCAGAGAAGCTGGTGCTGCCCCTGGATCCCTGGAAGTGTCCCAGACCAGGTTGGACAGGACTTGGAGCACCCTGGGATAGTGGAAGGTGTCCCTGCCCCTGGCAGGGGTGCATGAGATGTTTTTTTAGGTCCCTTCCAACTCATGGGATTCCCAAATTCCATGAAATTATCTGTGTGCTGCTGCAGCTTGTTGGGTGCATTGTGGCACTTGGATTGTCCACCCCTAGATTCACTAAACTCTACCTCAGCACCCAGTCCTGGAATTGCATTCCAGTGCTGAAGGCAGCCAGCTGAGGCCCCACCTGGATCAGAAAAGCCTCTCCAAATGTCAGTCCCAGGTTTCAGCCTTGAACCCAGCCCTGCTCCTAGGCTGTTTCCACCCTGCCCTGCCCAGGAGCTGCTCCCAGACCAGCTCAGCACTTTGCTCTGGTGATGGGGAGGAAGTGATTGCTGACTTTGAGATCTCCCAGAGAGATGACAGTCTGGCTTGGCTTGAAATTAAAGTTGGCCCATGATTTAATTAGGTAAAAGTACATTGCTGAGAGCAAAGGCAGTGCTGCCTCTCTCCTGCTTCATCCCTTTTGCAGCTCAGGTTCCTGCAAGAGGAGAATTTGGTTTGTTTAAAGGAAGAAGGTCCTTGCAAAGGATCAGTCCTCACTCTGTTCCTTTGCTGAGAGCCAGCCATAAGGAATGAGCTGGTGCTGCATGTCTAGACATTGTAAAAATAGCTGTCTCTTTGGCATATTTGAGCTCAGGAACTGCTTTCATTATTAATTCCTTGCTAATCTGCCCCTGGTGCTGCTCGAGCTGGAGTTGGGCACTGCAGGACACCAGGAATATTTCAGGCCTCCAGGAACTCCACTGCAGGAACATGCTAGGGCTGAAGGAAACACAAACTGTACTTCCTTAAATCCACTGCCCATAAACACTTCCTTCTGGTTGTTGTTTTTTAAAACTTGTGAATTCATGCCCTTGCTAAGAGAGGGTACAAACCCCTCTGGTCTACTTGGCACAACCTAAAAGATACCTAAAATTACACTGCAGCAGAACTAAAGTGCACTGGTTAATTAAAATATAATTAGAATATATCTGCAAGTTGAAATTCTTCCTCCTCTCAGGTACACAGTGGTTCTACAGCAAACCAAAAGAAATAGCAGAGGATAGTGGCCATTGATGTACTCTTCAGGAAAGGCCACTTGTGTCACTAGAGAGTCCCCAGGAGCTGGTGGTGACTTAGTGCATGTAAGAAAATCTTGCAGAGGAACTGCTTTACTTCATGACCCTCACAAACAGGGATCTCCCAAAGATGATTTCCTGCCAAATACATGGAAACAGAACCAACCCAGCTGAGGGATGAGCAGAACTGTTAAATGCAAGAGAAAACCTGAGTGTTTTATTCTCTTTTCATTTTTTCATTCATTCATTCATTCAGTGAGGATCCTGCCAGGGCTGCAGCTCCTCCAGGCACAGCCTCAGAGGCTCCCCAGCCCAGTGTTACTGTGCAGTGAAATACTCAAAGGGTGGCAGTTGTTGAGAGTCCTAAATCCAGTGTAATTCTTTATTTAAGAAAACATGTTACACCCAGGTGTTTAATTGCAGTCTTTTCCAAAGCAAAGTATATGTAAGCAAACCACATTCTTTTATTTTCTAATTTGTGTTTTAATTGATAACTTTTTACACAAGTGCATGTGTGGTGCATCAACATGTGGGTGAACAGCAAAAGAGTAAAAGCAGTAAATAAAGAGAGGAGCAAAAGAGCAATAAACACTGAACTGGGCCAAGGGATGCAGTGTAAGGAATATTCTGATTAGAGGGAAACTCCTCCTTGCTGGCAGAGGAGGAAACTTTGCTCTGCCATGCTGAGAAGAGAGAATAAATTTTAAAAAGGAAAAAAAAGATGCTTTATTATTTTAAATCTTACTCTGAGAGCTGTAAAAACAGGTGGAAGAGGCAGCCTGTGGTTAGTGTTGGTTGCCCTTTACATGCACAGCACCTGCACTTATTTTCAGTTTCCTGTGCTGCTCTCACACTTACTTTGCAAAGTTAAGATTAGAGATGAGATAGGAAGTTGAAGTGCTGAAAACAGGGTTGTGTTTCTGTCAAGGGGCTCTGCTGCTTCTGGCAGGGATGGAGGTGGTTACAGCCAGGACAGGAGGAGCTGGCTGAGAATTCCCTGAGGCAGGAGTGCTGCTGCTGCCAGGAGTGCCTGCTGCCTTCAGTGCTCTGGGAATGGTCCTGGGGGCATCAGCACTGGAAATTAATAAATAAATGGAAAAGTTCTGTGCCCAGGAGCAAAACAGGGCTCATGCAACAGCCAGGGACAGTGTGCAGTGACTCCTGAGGGCTTTGGCTCTTGTCACCTTCTGAAGCCACTTGTACCATTTTCTATTCCAGCCACAGAATCATGGAATGGGTTGGGTTGGAAGGGACCTCAAACCCCACCCAGTGCCACCCCTGCCATGGGTAGGGACACTTTGGACATTGGACACCCAATGTCCAGCCTGGCCTGGGGCACTGCCAGGGATCCAGGGGCAGCCACAGCTGCTCTGGGCACCTGTGCCAGGGCTTCACCTCCCTCCCAGCTGGAATTCCTTCCCTGTGTGTGCCTGCTGTGTTTCAGTATGAACCCATCCCCCTTGATACTCCATGCTGTAAGAATCCCCTCTCCCTGTTTCCTGCTCCCTCCTGCTCTCCTCACTCCCATTCCTGCCCACTGCCCAATTCCAGTTCTCAGTGTGCCCAGCCCCAATGTCCAGACTGCTCTTGGACACTGCCAGGGATCCAGGAACAGCCACAGCTGCTCTGGGCACCCTGTGCCAGGGCTTCACCTCCCTCCCAGCAGGAATTCCTTCCCTGTGTGTGCCTGCTGTGTTTCAGTATGAACCCATCCCCCTTGTCACTCCTCCCTGCTCCCTCCTGCTCTCCCCAGTGCCCAATCCCAGTTCTCACTGTGGCCAGCAGTTTGCCAGCCCCGTGTGCCCGTGTCACACGGCCATGACTGCCCTGTGTGCCTGTGTCCCTGTGCCCAGGACATGTTTGACGTGATCCTGGACGAGAACCAGCTGGAGGACGCCTGTGAGCACCTGGCCGAGTACCTGGAGGCGTACTGGAGAGCCACGCACACGCCCAGTGCCACGCCCATCACCCCCCTGCTGGGCAGGAACCTGGCGCCCTCCGCCCTGTCCCCGTACCCCGCCGCCATCTCGGGCCTGCAGGTAGGAACAGCAGGGCAGCTGGGGGGCTGCAGCCTGCCCGGGGCTGTGCTGGCACTCAGCCCTGCTTGCTGAGGCTGCTCTCTCCCTGCTTGGCCAGCACACTGAGCAGGCAGCTCCTCACTCAACTCTGCTTTTAATGGGAAATAAAATAACCAATTCCCAGTAATCGATTTGCTAGCCAGGAGTCAGCTCTGTTATGATCCCTTTTATTCTACCCTCATAACTTGGGTGGAAAAGCTTGTTCTTTGAGTGTGAATAAAAGACATTATTTATTTTTTTTTTTTACCCATTGAAAAAAATTGTGACCCTTTTTTTCCACAGGGATAGCTCAGACTCGGCTGAACTTTGGCACTTCAATCGTGGCATGTAAATAGTCCTTAATGAGAAGTACGTGCTTTATTAAGTTTGAAACCAGAAATGTTTGGGGCTAATAACTGGGAGTGCTTGAGGGGCTCAGGATTGCAGGGAGCTTTAAATCCTGCAAGTTTCAGTGTGTGTGTGGGACTCCAGGAGTGTCACTTGCTAATGTACGTCAGAAATAGAACTGAACAAATGACATTTAATGAATAATTCACCTGACAAATGTAACGTCTGCTCTGCTTGTGGAGTGCCTGGAAGCAGGTAACAGCTTTGGAGGAAATGACTCTGTTGTTTGGTGTTCTCAGTTAACCAGTTACCAGCTGGTTTGGCTGTGAGTGAGCTGCACTTCCCTGAAGGTGCTTAATTCCTGCACTCACCTTTCTAAAGCCCTGCTTGGCTTTATTGGGACCAGCAAGTCACTGTCTCCTGAGTGGCTGAATGCACAAGCACTGTTCTGTTACTAATAATAACATGCACATGTAAACTGTTGTTTCCATTTTCCACTTGCCTTAAAATTTCAGTTTTCCATCCCTTCATGAACAATAAAATACCATCTGCAGAACTTTCACCTCTTCAGTTTCATTTTGAGAACTGGGTGTATCCACAGAATTTTTTTCAGGCATTTATTTCTCTCTGATCAATGGACACCAGCAATAACTGTGAAATGTTGCTCCATTTACTTAGGGAAAACTCACACTGAAGATGAAAATCACCCCTGTGCAGTGGGCTGGCTGAAGGTATGCATCACTTAATCCCCACTTCACCCGAATTCCAAAGGGTTTCGGTGGGATCAATGGTGCTGGTGCTCTGCAGAGGGGTAAATTTCTCCTGGAGTGATCCATGCCCAAGCAGAGGCTGCAGGTTTTCTGTGCCAGGAGGGTTCAGCCCTGGTGTTTTCCATGGGTTTCTCACAGTAAGGACTTCCAGCATCCCTGTTACCCACCAGGAGGTTTTATACTCATTCAGAGCTTTGAAGGATTTGCATCAGCTTTCACTGTGATGATGTGTGTGGTAATTAAAAGGCACTCAGGCTAATTAAACTAGCAAAGGTGCTTGTGATACAGGAAGATTTTTATTCCTTCTGCCCTTGGTACCTTGGGGACTGAAAAGCAAAAGGCCAGAGGTTCATGTAGCACTGAGCCTGATCCAGGTGTGCTGGGACAGGCTGTCCCTGCCTCACCAAATCCAGATTGGGGAGACTCCCATTTTTACCTGGCTGTGGCCTGGACTTTGGTTTAGTGAGAACTGAAAGTTCTGACTGAACTCCTGACTCATGAAGTCATGAGGGTGACGTTGTGTGGCACAGATCCAGAGCAGTCACAGAGGGCACAGGTGGCACTGCTGCCTCTACCACACCTGATCCTTGGGAACTGCCTTCCTTAAAGGAAAGGATGCTGAGCTGAGGGGGAAGAGTAAATTTGATCTTTGAGCAGAAAAATATTTATTGCTCTGAGAAGCTGTGGCTGCCCCTGGATCCCTGGAAGTGCCCCAGGCCAGGTTGGACAGGGCTTGGAGCAACCTGGGATAGTGGAAGGGGTCCCTGCCCATGGAGGGGAAGGAATTAGGTGATCCTAAATTTCCCTTCCAACCCAAACCATCCTGGGATCCTCTAATTCCTTGGAACCAGTTGTTTTCCTCTCTGACTGGTGAGCTGTAAACACAGTCTGCCCTAATTTCAGTGCATGGATTCAAATCCTACAGCTCAGGTTTTGGGGAGATGTTCCTGAGGCTCCAGGGGATTGGGGTTTCAAGTCCATTCCTGCAGGCAGTCATTCCAATCACAGCAGGATCAAAAGGGACATCAGACCCAGGTGTAAGCACCCCAGGTGTGTCCCCCTGACACCCCAGGAGCTCAGCAGCAGCACTGGGATGGGCACACAGCCCAGGGAAGCAGGAAGCTTTCAGGAAAGCCGCAGGATGCAGCCCGAGAGTGAATTACCACAGGGAAGGCAGAGGGGTGAGCACAGAGTTAAAGCTACAATTGATGAGGGATTATACATCCAAACTGTCAGATAAACACATGGGTAATTCATCATGGAACCCTAGAATGGTTTGGGTTGGGCTGGACCTTAGAGCCCATCCATGGCAGGGACACCTCCCACTGTCCCAGGCTGCTCCAAGCCCTGGGATACTTTTTGCTCCAAGCCCTGTCCAGCCTGGCTTTGGGCACTGCCAGGGATCCAGGGACAGCCACAGCTTCTCTGGGCACCACCTGTGCCAGGGCCTCCCCACCCTCCCAGCCAGGAATTCCCAATATCCATCCCTGCCCTCTGGCAGTGGAAGCCATTCCCTGTGTCCTGTCCATCCCTGTCCCCAGTCTCTCTCCAGCTCTCCTGGAGCCCCTTCAGGCTCTGCAAGGGGCTCTGAGCTCTCCCTGCATCCTTCCCCTCTCCAGGGGAGTATCCCCAGCTCTCCCAGCCTGCCTTTAATTTCTGAAGCACTTTGCCATAATCCCACTAACACTTGGTGCTCTGAGGAGAATTGGGGATCCCCTGGCTGGAGTTCTCCCAGTATCTGGGGTGAGCTTCACTCAGGGCCCCTTTCCTGGAGTTTTGCTGGCAGCACCAACCTGGAGCTGTAACCACACACCCCCTGCTCCATCCCTGCCCCAGCCACACCAGCCTTGGATATAAATTATTCAGGAAAACAGTCGCCAGGCAGAGGCTGTAGCAGCAGCAGGAAGGTTTTATATCCCAGACAGCAGGGGCTGGAGTTTCAGCACTCAAGTTTGTCCTGAGAGATGGGTGCTGATACTCCTGAGAGATTTAATGTGTGGTGAAATCAAACAAAATACTTGCTTTAGGCTATTTCTTCGTTGTGCCGTTAACTGGCAAAAAAAATATGAACTAATTTTGTTCATGTGACAAATGATGGGCATTGTCATTATGGGAACGTGAGGAGAGCAAAGGCTTCTAATTAATAAATTATCATAGGAAGGGATTTTCTGTCAACATATCAGTTGAAAGAATTTCTTCTCTAATGATTTTAGAGATGCTCTGCTGAGCAGCCCATCATTGGTTTGGCCTTAGGAAGGGTTTTAAATAAGGCTTAAAAGCAACCCGAACAAACATCTTCAGGTGTTCAGAAACGGCCTCTTAGCCGTTCCCTAAGCAGAGCAGCAGCTTAGGGAATGTTCTGTTCCTGATCAGAGAAAAGTGATAAATGCTGACTACATCAGCTCACTTTTCATGCTGGATGTGCTCTCGGCAGGACGCGGAGCTGGGTTGATGGGGCAGCCCCGCTCGGGGGTCGCTGGCGCTGCTTTAACGCTGATTTCTGGCCCCGCAGAGCCAGCGCGGCAGGCACGGCGCCCACTCTGCCGACAGCTCGCCCCTGGAGCGGCGCGGCGACGAGAACCACCCCGGCGACAGGGCTCGCAAGAGCCGGAACCGCTTGTCTTCCAGCTCCCAGCACAGCCGAGAGCACTATCCCCTGGTGGAAGAGGAGTTCTCGCAGCCCTACCCGGACTCGTACAAACCGCACCGCGCCCGCGGCTCCCCCGGCGCCCGCAGCCACGACTCGCGGCACCGCCTGTGACAGCGCTCCCTCGGCAGAGCCCGGCTGGAACAACCATCACCTGCATCGGCAGCAGGGACGGTGACAGCCGCACCTGCTGCCACTGATGTTTCATTGGGGCAGCAATCCCAGCCCGGCCCTTCCGTTTCTGCCCAACCTGGTTTGGGGATTATTCTGGGGTTTAATACACCATTTCCTTTCTGCCCAGTCTGTTTTTGGGATTATTTTGGGGTTTAATACAACATTTCCTTTCTGCCCAGTCTGTTTTTTGGGATTATTTTGGGGTTTAATACAACATTTCCTTTCTGCCCAGTCTGTTTTTGGGATTATTTTAGGGTTTAATACAACATTTCGTTTCTGCCCCATCTGTTTTTGGGATTATTTTGGGGTTTAATACAATATTTCGTTCTGCCCAGTCTGTTTTTGGGATTATTTTAGAGTTTAGTACACCATTTGCATTTATAGCCATATTTATTTTTTTTCCTCGTCCTTAGGTATTAGAACACATCCGTTTGTAATTTTTGGGTACTTATCGAGGCACTTATAAAATAATTTCCTGTGCTGGAAATTCCAAATGACCAGTTCCAGTTGGAACCAATTTATAAACCAATTCCTGTTGGAATTTGGGTGAATTGACTGGAAAGTCGACGGGAGCGTGTTGGGAAAAAAAAAAAAAAAACAAATACAAAGAAAAATCTGAAAATTACAAACCACTGAAAGTCAGCTCCAGTATTTGTTTGCTGGGAGCTCAATTTCCATTTCAGGTTAGAATAAAAAGATTTATTCTAACAATTTCTTTCCAGAATGGCTTTTTCAGACAAACCAAATGTAAACTCTCGAGAGTGCCAAATATCCCAAATTATTGCAGCACTTACAAAACACTTTCCAGTTTGAAATTATTTTTAGACCTGGCATGAATGTTGCAGCCAAATGATTCTTGAGTTCAGCCAGTCCTGACAGTTTTGTTGGGACCAGCAGGGAGGAACTGTGACAGGAGATGGGAAATAGGGACAGGAAAAGGAACAAACTCCATCCTTTGTGTGCTTGGAGGTTGGGAATAGTTGTTGCTTTTTTTCCCCACTCTTTTACCTGAGTACAGCTAGAAGTCCCAAAATGGAACAGGAGTATAGAGACATCAGGTTTTTCTCCCATTTTTTAAAAGGAAAACAATGCCCTCCTCTGACCCAGTACTCCCAGTACTCCCAGTAGCTGCCCACTGTTCCACCTCCCCAGAGCCACTCTGGATGTCTGACAGTTCCAGCAATGCACAAGAACTCTCCAGAAGATCCATCCCAGCCATGAAACCCGAGGGGAAGGGAGTGGGCTTGAACAGTGATGAACATTTCAAACAACATCTCGCTCAGAATTGCAATAAAAAGGGAAAACCAGACAAAAATCTGCTCCCAGGGAAGTCGTAGAGCTGATTCCAAGCTTTGGATTCCAGGAGCTATGATAAATCCTTGGAGATTCTGCTGCCTTACTTCCTGCCAATCATTGCTTTCACCTACTGAGTCTTGACTTCCTTCCAAGAGATGAATTTCTGTGGTTGGACCTTGTGTTTCAACACCATCAGTGAAGCCTTAGATCTCGTGGGATTGAAAATTGACCCCCTTTGCCCATTTTGTACAACCACTGACATCTTCCAGCAGAGCCTCCTGAAATTCCTCACCCTGGAATTGACACATTATGCTGAACATGCATTTGTTTATGCAGGCTCATATCACAACTTTTTTTTTTTTTTTTCCCCAAAATAAGGATCATTAATTTTTTTATTTGCTTGTTTTCCTCCCAAAGCCTGCTGAACCCAGGCTTTGAAAGCATGTAGCACTAAAGGAATTTCTGGAATATTCTGGTTTCTTCTGCTTCCTAGACCAGTTTGGCAAAGACCACTGGTGTTTCCAGTCTGGTTCTCCTCTTGAAGTTACTGGCAAAAGCAATCCATGTCTTTGTGGGACACTCAAACCCACACCCATCTCCAGCAGCATTAAAAGTTGGCAGACACCTGATTAATTAATCATTTTAATGACCCCACTGCCTAACAGGCAGCTCCAGCACTGCTGGGTGATCCCAATGGAGCAGTTACCAAGGAAAATATGGAAATTTGTGCATCCATGGATTCCCAGAGTTCCTGGGACCTGCAGCTCCTCCAGGATTCTGTGCTGCAGCACAGTGGAGCATCCTCCAGGAAGTTTTCCAGCCCTTTGTCCATGTGCAGCACTCACCTGCATGAGAAAGGAGGGGACCCCTTCTCCTCTGAGCTTTCCTTGCTGGAGCATTGAAGTCCTGATTGCAGGGGAGCTGTAGAAGCCTGGGCAGCAGCTGCTTCTCTCTCTTCTGCATTGATTAGGGAGAAGCTCATTCAGTGCTTGAGGACATTTGCAGATTTTCTGGAGCCTTGTTTTAAGTCTTCCATGTCACCCCAGGCCAGGGAAGGATCCCCAGCCACCACACCAGGTCTGCACAATCCATCACCTGAACATCTCAAGTGCCAAAACCACTTGGGTTTGCCAAAAACAAACTTGAGAGGGGATTCAGGGATGGCCTGAGGTCCTTCATTCCATGGGGTTAAGCTGCCTTTCCATTGTAATAAAAGGAGCCAGGGCCCTGCAGGTCTCCCTCCTTGCTGGGGTGTTTAATTCTTTTTGAAAAAAGATATTCTTTAACTACAAATACACCAACCACGCTGGGAGACTCTTCATTTATTGCAGATGCTGTGGGCAGTGTTTGTTTGAGAAAGGGATTTCTGTTGAGGACACTGAGCAGTGAGAGCTGTGCTGGGGATCAGGAGTGGGAATTCCTGCTGGGATTCCAGCACTGCTGAGCAGCTCTGCTGAGGTTTAGTTGAAACTGTGGAGTTCAGTGTTCCTGACTGAAACAATCCAGCCTCATTCTCCAGCCCTCACATCATTTCTTGTTACTAAAATAATACTGAAGACCAGAGCTCTGCTCTGAGCTCTGGCAGAGACAGAGGGTTTAGAAATGTTTATAAAACAGGGATTTTCTTAAGTTTTGTTCTTATCCGAGTTTCTCATTTGGATCCTTTGGATTAACAAGGATTTAACCAATCAAGGTGATAACAACAATCTCTAAAGAGAGTATTCAGCACATCCTTATGTCTGGGAATCAATTATTTTAATTGTTAACCTTTGAATTTCAAATACTTTCTCCCTGGAGTTGTATTTAGCATGTACAGATTCTTTTCCTGATGCCAAACCTTTTTCCCATGGGATGTGCAACTCACAGCTGCTGATATTTGTAACTCCAGTTTGATGCCAAATCTTCTGAATTCAGTTTGGTCTCAACACCACAGAATTCCCTGAAGCATCCAGACTCTGCTGTCTTTACTGACTTCACCATTCTAAAATAATATTGTTCTTCCTGTTGTTCACAGCACACTGATTTGGGTAAGTCAGGGGTTCTGACACTCCTTTTTCTTCAATAATCCATTAAATATGTCCTCTGCTGTATTTTCTTTCACAAGTTCTTCTAAAACTGGTCTTTGATCCCACATTCCTGATTTTTTTTAAGGCAAAATAATTGGAGACTACTCCTGACACAATCAGATGCTTATTTTATAAAATGCCATTTATAGAAACCTGAGTTTGCTCCTAAAAACGTGCATTTTAAAATCAAGTTCTGCTACCCCTGTTGGTGGTAGTCCAGGTTTGGATCCATGGGATTCTGCTGCCTTGTGTTTTGTTGGAGTTGCCTCTCATTCCCTCAAATATTAGTCTTACAAAGGCTGCAGGACCCTGTAATGCAGCCAAGCTTAACTCTGGGAAAATGGAGTTAAAATGATCCTAAAAGAGTGTGGTGTCATTTCAAGAGGCATTTGAATAACCTTGGTGAGGTTGTTACCAAGCCCAGTTTATTTTAGATAGAAAAATAAAGGTGTATCTTTTAAAAAAAAGGAAATTTTAATAAAATTGTAAAATACAAGTAAGGAATTAACTCAGAGAAAGAGGTGAAAATGCTACTTAGGAGTGAGATTTCAGATTTCTTTCATTGGGTGTGGAATCCACTCAAGAAGTCAGGAGGAATATTGTGATTAAATCCACCCAAAGAATGTGGGGAGGAGGTGGAAATCATTCCAAGTGTTACCAATGTCACTCCTTTATTCCTTTGAAGCTGGGAGCAGCCTTGGCTTGGTCTCAGGATGACTGATGGACCTGCCTGGGGAATTTGAGAAACCAAATCCCTTGGCAGTGACACCAACTCCTGTCCTGTCCAAGAGCAAGCTCTGCCCAGGAATGGCACCTGCTGATCATCCCCTGCCTTATCAGTACTGCCTGAAAAGCAAATTAACTGGGACATCCCTGGGTTCAATCTGCTCTGCAGCAGGGAATCCACTGAGCTCAAAGCTCCCCTGCCAACGGTGTGAAAACAGAGCACGGGAAAAGAAGCACATTTGTAATAGCACAAATTTACAGTAATTCCACTCCTGCATCTGGCATCGTGTTTTTGGAACCCAGGGGGAGATTTCTGATCCAGCATCAGTGGATTTATTGCATTTTTGATCTGTTTACTCGCTGCCTGATACTTAAGCAGTTGATTTTGGCATTTTGCACATGGGATTGATTTTTCAATAACTTGTATCCCTTCCATCTTAATTAATTAATGACAACAAAAAGAACCTTTTTCAAATCACAAAGCCCACTGCATTCATTTCGGCTGATTTCCTCCTGGAAGCTGAAATCACATTAATAACTTTAATTTTGGCCAATGTGTAGATCTGGGATGCCACTGGTGAATCCACCAGCAGCCCAAGGTCGGGAATGGAACTCTCCCAGGAAATGTTTGTGGGGATACAGAGCTTGGAGGTGGGGGAGGGAAGAGTCACAGCACCCAAAATTCCCAAGAATGCAAACCTGAAGGCAGGTAAGGTTAAGGAGTGTGTGTTTGGATTGGGAGACTCCTGATTGATTCCCTCCTGGTGCAGACAGGGAGCAGAATGCAGATTTTGTGTAACCATGGCGGGGAGAAGGCTGGGATCAGCCATCCCAACTGCAAACTCCAGACCTTGGGCTTCTCCCATCCCAGGAAATCTCTGTTTCTCAGCCCAAACTGGTTCCCAGGGAGAGCCTGGCAGCGCTGCCTCACTGGGAGCCAGTTCAGAGCCACACTGGTGAAGACATGACTGCCTTTACTGGGACAGAGCCACCCCAAATTTGTGTTTTCTGCTGATTTTCCCTTTGTTTTGCCCTCTAGACCCTGTGTGTGTAGCACCTGACCAGGCATGTGGGTACCATATACTATGCAATGCGTACAGTGGTGCATGCTCTGCTCTCCCTCTGCTTTTAGTGGCTTTCAAAGAAAACTACAAAAATTGGAAAAAAGAAAAAGAAAAGAAAAAAAGAAAAAAAAAAAAGTGGTGTTATTTTTGTGACCAGGATCATGCAGACTGCATGCCCATAGTATCCTCATTTCTATGGATTCGTTTTCTGGAATTTAGATGTACAAAGATGAACTGCATTACAATAACTTTTCTACAATAAATGAACAAAACTACCAAGTGTTTAAAAGTCTGTCCAGTTTGTTTGTGTCCTGCACTAAGACTGGGAAAATGCTTGAGAGAGCTGGGAGAAACCCTGAGTCCTGTGGCATTTTTGGTGTTTGCCAATAGTTTTTGGCAGCAGCCTCACGTGTTACATTTTTAGGAAAATTTAATGAGGTTCTGAAGAAGGAGATGCATCTGCTCTGCGAAATAAATGATGTTTATTTTTGTAACGAGCTTAAATAGCTGTGACCCAGAAGTACAAAAATGCAGATAATTCCTGCTGATCCAGCAGGGAAGGAGGTACTTGCAGCCTACTGCTCCTCTAAAGGGTTCTGGGGAATGCTCAGGGGGTTGGACCTGGGATCTCCAACTCGGTTAGAATTGGTTCCTAGGCAGGAACAGGGGGCAGAATGATGGGAGGGATTAAGGACTGGATAATTAAAAGGTAATTAATAGTTTCTCACAGATGGTAAAAGTGGAAAAGACCTCCCAGGCCTGATCCCCACCTTGTGACCAGCCCAGAGCCCTGAGTGCCACCTCCAGCCATTTACTGGAAAACTGAAAGCATTGGAAGATGCTGCCTTGGGCAGAGAGCTCCAGCCTCCTCTTCCCAAAAATGAGGATCAGGAACCAGCAACCTCCCAGAGATGCTGTGAGCACCCAAACCCTGCCTGGCAGGGACAGGAGCACTTTGGCCAGGTGAGCTGCACGGTGCATTTACACCCCTCAGGCAGATCTAAAGCTCTTCGGATTCTGTTTAATGGGATTTTCTTGGCTGGGTGTTCAAAATCAGATCTCAACACGTGAGTTTCCATCTGAGCTGTTAATGAAAAGCAGAAGGGTTTTCAAATAAATATAATATATATATATATATTAAAAAAACCTTTTTGTGTGTTTTCCTATGATCCTAGGGGTCAAAATTCCTTAAGCTGCTTAAACTGTGTACTAGGGGAAGGGGCTGGAGAATTCCTGAGGGAAATGTAAAGGGCTGGAGAATTCCTGAGGGAAATGGAAAGGGTTGGAGAATTCCTGAGGGAAATGGGAAGGGGCTGGACAATTCCTGAGGGGAAGGGGAAGGGTTGGAGAATTCTTGAGGGAAATGGGAAAGGGCTGGAGAATTCCTGAGGGAAATGGGAAGGGGCTGGACAATTCCTGAGGGGAATGGGAAAGGGCTGTAGAATTCCTGAGGGGAATGGGAAAGGGGCTGGAGAATTCCTGAGGGGAAATGGGAAGGGGCTGGACAATTCCTGAGGGAAATGGGAAGGGGCTCAGGCTGGAGCAAAGGAGGATCCCGAGGGATCTTTTCCCTCTCTGGAATTCCCTGCCAGGAGGGCACAGCCGGGGGGATTTGGGATCTGGGAACAGGGACAGGGACAGGAGGAGAGGGAACGGCCTCAGGCTGGCCCAGGGTGGATATTAGGGAAAAATTCCTTCATGGAAAAGGTGCTCAGGTGGAAATCACATCCCTGCAGGGATTTCAAAGTGGAAGTGGCACTTGAGGACATGGGACAGTGCTGGGGGAATGATTTAACTCAAATATCCTGGAGGCCTTTTCCAGCCTAAGCCATTCCATATTCTCTCTGGTTGAGTTTTTTTCTGCACAGAAGTATTTCCATGGTGAAACCCTTCACTATGATCCAGGTTCAACCAGGCTCCACAGGAAAAAACCCAAATGACACAGGGGAAGGAAACCTCAGAGATTTTTTTATTAAAATAATCAGAATAAATGGTTTAATTGAACTTTGGTAGCTCTCCCACAGTCCAGGAGAGCTGAGAACAAAAGAACCCCGAGTGCTTCTGAAATTCCAAGCTGAGGACCGGCAGAAAGGGGGATAATTGACAGCTAATGAATAATTAATGCCATCGCAGGCTGGATGCTGAACTTGCGGAATGTGTCACACCGGAGGAGCCCCAGGACCCGCAGTTGTGGCACCGGGAGGGACTGGCACAGTGGATTAGCAGGATATTTCTCTTCTTCAACTGTTCAGGGCCATAAACTCCCCTCCAGAGCAACAGGAAACACAAAAGTCTCTGGACACAGAAAACTGGAGATTACTCTGGCCTTGTGCTTTGGTTCCGGACCAGGGAAAATTAAATGCCAGAAGCTGCTGTGGGAATAAAATCTGCTTGAAGGAAACATGAAAAACCTCTGGAATAAGAAACGAGATTTCATGTCCCATCCCTGGAAGTGTCCCAGGCCAGGTTGGAGCACCCTGGCACAGCAGAAAGTGTCAAGGGAAGGAATTACGTGTCAGGGACAGGACAAATTCCCCATGTCTTGTCTGTGCACAACCTAATTATTGCCTGGGATTTTCAAATCCCTGAGGATTTTAACTCAGGGGAGGGTTTGGACGGAGAAATTTATCTTAGAGAAGGCTCTGGGCAGATTTCAGTGCCGAAAGTGCCCTTATGCAAACTCACCCGCAGCTACTGGGGAGCAACTTCACCTGAGTTATTCCCAAGTTTTCCTCAGAGCACCAAGTTTTAGCAGGGCAAAGTGAACGCGGTTTATAAACTGCAGCAGGGCTGGGGGTGCTCACCTGGAGAAGGGAAGGCTCCAGGGAGAGCTCAGAGCCCCGTGCAGGGCCTGAAGGGGATTCCAGGAGAGGGACTGGGGACAAGGGATGGAGGGACAGGCATGGAGAACAGTTTAAACCTGACGCGAGGCGGTGATTTCGATGCGGTAGCGGGGAGAAATCTCTCGGCGAGGGCCGGGCACGGCTGTCGGGAGCAGCTGTGATGCGGGAGGTGCCCGTGGCAGGAGGGGGTGAGCGGGGACGGGACGGGACGGGACGGGGCTCCTCATACCGCAGCCCTCGGTGTCTCTGTGGGGCTCCCTCACACGCAGCCCTCGGTGTTTCTACGGGGGTCATGGCTCCCTCACACCGCAGCCCTCAGTGTCTCTGCGGGGCTCCCTCACACCGCAGCCCTCAGTGCCTCTGTGGGGCTCCCTCACACGCAGCCCTCGGTGTCTCTGTGGGGCTCCCTCACACCGCAGCCCTCGGTGTCTCTAAGGGGCTCCCTCACACCGCAGCCCTCGGTGC
>JAOTBB010000369.1:36310187-36324023 GCA_025629985.1 Chamaetylas fuelleborni | reverse complement strand
CCGGCACTCGGGGCGCTGCGCCGGGCCCTGAGCGCCCGCGGCCCCGCAGAGCCGCGGCCGGCGAGGCCCGCAGCGCCCGGCCGAGGATGGGGATCCTCTTCACCAGGATATGGAGGCTCTTCAACCACCAGGGTGAGGCCCGGGGGGACCGGGGGCGGTCCGGGGGGGACCCACACCCGCTCCGGGACAGCCTCACGGGCTCCTGGAAGTCGGGGCTTTAACCTTTTCTTTCCCCTCTTCTTTCAATTACTGGAATGCTCGTTTCCTGACAGTCGCCTATTAAATTATTAACGTGTGCCCGAGGAGCGCGGCCGTGGCGCGGCAGGGCGGGTGGCTTCGTCCTGCTGCCGGCAGAGGGTGGGTTTAAGTGGCAAACCTCGATATCTGGCTGGTTCATGGAGTAAATGTTATTTATAGCTTCAGTTGTGGCTGCCCCTGGATCCCTGGAAGTGTCCCAGGCCAGGTTGGGACAGTGGAAAGTGTCCCTGCCCATGGCAGGGGGGTGGCACTGGATGATCCTTAATTTCTCTTTCAACCCAAACCTTTCTGGGATTCTGGGATTTTTAACTTCTGTCTCCTTACAGCAAGGTATTCATGAAAGTTGTAACTAACTACAAAACACCTGCTGATGCTCTTTCCACGTTTCTAAAGTCCTTGGAATTCGATTTTGAGTGAACCTCGGTACTCTCACACCTTCTCACTGAATATCCCAGTTATGTCCCCCTTAACACATAGTGCAAATACAACAAAATATTTTTGTCTTGTAGCATCCAGCCCCACCTCAGACCTTCTGTTCCAACTGATTTCCTAACATCCACTATTCTGGCAGGATCCCACCTGAAACAAAAGTTCCTAGTTGTGTGGGGTCAGGTAAGCAGACGCTTTTACAATATTGTGCAGTTATGCAAAGTTATTAAAGCTGGAATTTGTACTGGATGGCAGAAAAGACAGCTCTGCAAAACCACACAATATTGATAAAATCAAACCCAAGAAACCCCCACTTACCTGACCCCTGTCCCCTCCCTCTCCTCTGGGATAAATCAGTGTGAGTGTAGTTTGCTGGCAGGTCTGAAGTTTGGGCATGTTTTTAATGGCTTTTTGTTGCCCTTGAGGAGCACAGGGAAGAAGGGAAGAAACCCCCTTCTCACCAAATTTTTACTTGACTGGCCCTGCTTCGTTGTGCAAGTGAAAGTTGTGTAACACAGCTGAGAGCTGGCAGTGCTCACCAAAAGTGGAAATCATAAATTTGGATGTGCTTGACACCACCAGCTGTAGAGTTCCCAGTCACTACTGTAGTGCACAGGAGAGGAGGTGCTGAAGGGGAAGCAAGAGTTGATTCGGGCACTGAGCTCTAAAATATCAGAGTTGGGTTGTGGAGCACCTGGTGACTTGTTCAAGAACAAAGTGGGTAAATGTGAAATGTTGGAAACGTGAAATGTTGGAGGGCACAGCTGTTCCCCAGGAGGAAAGGAGGGCACTGGGGGCACAGGGATCCCACTGCAAACCAGCCTGGTTGTTGTTTTACCTGTTCTGTGCAAAGACAGCAAGATTCTGCCTGGATGAAGGGAAAGTGGGGTTGAGAGCTGTTGTGGCTGGGGGGATGGAGTTTGATACAGGCTGCAGAACCCTGCAGGAGCTTGGGAGAGCATCCCAGCGTGACACTGGCAGTCAGAGATGGAACACATCCTTCTGAAATCTCTCAGGAATGGTTCCTGTGGAGGGGAGAAGTTGCCAGAGCAGCACCTGCCCACACAAACACACCTGGCCACGGCACCTGGAGCTGGGCACTGTTGGCTCAGGAAACCAGTGGCAAACGTGGCACTAACCTTGATCCAAACCCAGCAGCTGTGACTTACCAGTGCTGTTTCCATTGCAGAGCACAAAGTGATCATTGTGGGCCTGGACAATGCAGGGAAAACGACCATTCTGTACCAATTGTAAGTAGGAGCTGTGGGGACATTTCCAGGTGTGCTGCGTGGCCCTGGGTGGTTTTTGCTGCGAGCTTTCCGGGTGCCAGCGGGTGGCTGCAGTTTGGAAAGGATTTTGGAAAGTTTGCTGTGCCTGCTGGGTGAATGAGGGTTTGTTCAGAGGGTTTTGGGTCACATCACCTGGTGTTACTGCTGTCACAGCCTCGGCTCTTTGCCAGCCCCATAAAATATGATTGTAGTGAGTGCTGCCCAGGGGACACTGTTGCAAAACGGAGCCACGTCACAGATTTGAAGCGCAGACAGATCATCCTGTGAGTGGCAAAGTCCCCAGTGCTGAGGTGAATTTGGTGCCGTTTGTGGGATGGCATGGAGGAGGAAGGCTGATACAGCACAAACCCAGGACAGCATCTCCGTGCTGCCCTGCCCCTTCTGCCTTCAGCAGCAGCACTGATTTGTGTTTGCCTTGCATTCACCTTGCTCCTGGCTTCCCTGGAACTGGAATGAGCTCCATATCTCACTCCTCAGCTGCAGTTTGATAAGAGGATACCAATTTGTCCACAGGCTCAGAGGCTGCTGGGTGGCACAAGCAGCTCAAGGTCTGTTTGTGCTGGGGACAGACTGGCCCTTTCCCACGTGCAGTGCTGTGGCACTGAGGAGTGTTCCTGAGTCAGAAATCATTCCTGGTAAATGATGTGGCCGTGCTGCTCCAACCCCACATTCCAAATTGGCCACATTCTGACCTGCTTTGCCTTTTCCAAAACTTTTCTGGCTGCTTGTGCCCTGCCACGCTGCAGGGAGAGTGGAAGGGTGAAGGTGATTTACAGAGGGAATGAGAGATGTTACAAAGCACATACAGAATTAAGGCTATTTCTTAAGACTGGGAACTGCTGCAGGCAAGGACTGTCCTTGGTGCTTTTTAATCCACTTCCTCCACAAATGTCTCTCAGTACTTCCCCTTATTTGTGCAGTTTCAGTGTTTTCTTTTCCCTCTCATACAGATTTCTGTGTGTCTCCTTTTCCTTTGTACCCACTTTAACTGTACAGGACTTTCCCAGCTCTCCTCCTTGACCCTACCTCATCTTTGCAGATCCCATTTTTCCTCTTGCAGACACTTCCTTTTCTCCCATTCTCATGCTCAGCTCTCCTTGCACTGGCCCAGGGTAACTGGGATTGCTTTTCAGAACACTGCACCATCCCTTTATCTCCTTGGCTCTCTGTGTCTTCTTCAGGAAATATTCCAGCACCATTACAAGTCTCAAATTGCTGTCCCTGTAACTAAAAGCTCTGCTGGAACTTCAAAAAGGTTCATACAAAATGAAAAGCTGTATCAAGATGATCAGAAGAAAAAATAATTAAGTTCTTTTGAACACAGATGGTTTGCCTTGGAGCTACTGTTAAATTTTTTGCCTGTTACAGTAGGATTTAAATAGTCTGAACTTTAGGAGAATCCAGAGCACACATTTGGCTGTTTGATGTCAAACTGGTGTTCCTAGTGACAAAGTCACACTCAGTGTCTCAAAACAATATACTTGAGTTATTTAATGGCTACATTTGTTTCCAGAAAGTTGTGGATTGGACTGTGCTGAGGGGAGAAGAGGAGGAAGTTAGGACATAAAGCATTGTGAAGAAAATCTGTTTTTAGTGGCCTGCCCTGGAAGGAGAGCAGTATGGGGTGGGTGAAGTGTTTCTGGTGGAGCTGGAGGATTAGTTGTTGTTTTTCTGAAACCTTGGAAATCTTGTGGCTTAACCACATTCTTGAAGCAAAACAACTGCTCTGTCCCATGTGAGCCAAAATGGGCCTGGAGAAAGAAGAGCTGAGTGTTCCCAAAAGCTTGTGCAGCAAAAATTCTGTCAGCTCCGTGGTTTCATTAATTATAACACATTAGTTCACGAGTGCTCTCTCAGCTCTGTAATTTGATTATTACATAGTTCACTGAGTCCTTTTTATTGCTGTTTTTATTTACGTTTCTGCACCTTCCACCATCCAACCTTGTCTTGGCTGCCCAGGGAGTGTTTGCTGAGGTTCTTTCACTGGGAACCCCCCTGGTTTGGTTTCATGGGTCACTTTGGGTGTTCCCTGTGCAGCTCCATGAACGAGGTGGTTCACACCTCTCCCACCATCGGCAGCAACGTGGAGGAGATCGTGGTGAACAACACGCGCTTCCTGATGTGGGACATCGGGGGGCAGGAGTCCCTGCGCTCCTCCTGGAACACCTACTACACCAACACCGAGGTGAGTGTTCCTGCACCCCCTGCCGGGCCCTCTGACACCCTCTGGGACAGCACATCCCCCACTGTGTCCCCGTGCTCCCCCTGGAACACCTACTACACCAACACCGAGGTGAGAGAGCCCTGAGCCCCTGCTGGGCCCTCTGGCACCCTCTGGGACAGCACATCCCCCTCTGTGTCCCCGTGCTCCTCCCTCTGCACTGGCTCCTCCAAAACCTGCCTGACAGCCCCAAAGTTTTCCTCCAAAACCTTGGCAGCTCTGTCTCACAGACTCCTGTCACCTCCCCCAAGAGTTTCCAGAGCTCTTTAGAGGTGCAGTTGCAGTACACACACACATACATGTCTATAAAATATATCTATATATATGTATACATATATAAATTGTGCCACACAACTTCGTAACAATAATGATTTTCAGAGCTCTTTAGAGGTGCAGTTGCAGTACACACACATACATGTATATAAAATATTTATATATGTGTGTGTTTGTGTATATAATTTGTGTCAAGCACACAGCTTCATAAAAATGCTTTTTAGAACTCTTTAGAGGTGCAGTTGCAATACAGACACATATGTATATAAAAAAATACATATATATGTGTATACGTACATAAATTGTATCAAGCACACAACTTCATAAAATTAATGCTTTTCAGAACTTTTTAGAGGTGCAGTTGCAGTACACACACATGTATATAAAATACTTATATATATGTGTGTGTATGTATATAAATTGTGTCAAGCATAATTCATAAAATAATGATTTTCGCAGCTCTTTAGAGATGCAGTTGCAGTACACATACATATATCTATAAAATACATCTCTGTATATGTGTGTATGTATATAAATTGTGTCAAGCACACACCTTCATAACAATAATGCTTTTCAGAACTCTTTAGAGGTGCAGTTGCAGTACACACACATACATGTCTGTAAAATAGATCTATAAATATGTACACATATATAAATTGTGTCACACTCAATTTCATAAAAATTATGCTTTTCAGAGATCTTTAGAGGTGCAGTTGCAATACATACACACATGTATATAAGAAAATACATATATATGTGTATACATACATAAATTGTATCAAGTACACAACTTCATAAAAATCATGCTTTTCAGAACTCTCTAGAGGTGAATATGCACACACGTCTATAAAATATATATATGTGTATACATATATAAATTGGATCAAGCACACAACTTCATAAAAATCATTATTTTTATATCTTTAAATCAAGGTTTCCTATGTGTTTTCACGTACAATTTCAATACAATTATTTATATAATAGCAATTACGTTTTGTATGGTTAAATGCAATTATCACAATAATTACCTTTGTTCTCCAGTTCATCTCTATAAGGTGCTGGGATTCCATAAAGTTCTTTTCCAGCCTAAATGAAGCTGAGAGTGTGTTCTTGGAGTTTGGAGCTTCAGGACTTTTTGAATCCTGTGCAAATACCTATTTGCATGTTAGTTCTTGACCTAGGCAAAGAAAGCTGATGCACTTTGTTTTAATGGCTGCAACAAATTATTTTGAGGGATCTGTGTGGTGCCTGAGCTACCCTAAGCAAAGAACAAAACCAGATCTGGGATTACAGAGAATTTCCCTGCTTTCAGTATGAATTTGAAAAATTCATATGAATTCATATGAAAAATGAAGAACAGAAAGTGAAAAGTTGTGTCAGAGCTGCCTTTGTACCCAGAGCACAGCAGAAGCTGTGAATGACCCCAGGCCTGTGGGATTGCTGGGGCTGCAGGGATGGGGTCTGAGAATCCAGCTGGATTCTGGGCTGGCACTGGGAACAGCAGGAGTTTCTCTGCCTGATAACTCTCCCTTTTTGCAGTTTGTGATAGTTGTGGTGGACAGCACAGACAGAGAGAGGATTTCTGTGACTAAAGAAGAGCTGTATAAAATGTTAGCACACGAGGTGAGTGCACCCTGTGTCTTTAATGTTTATTTTAATATTTATTTTAATATTTATTAGAATTATCTGGCTGATACACACCAAGGGAGGCAGATGTACACCCTGAACTACCTTGTTCCTCTGCACTGTCTTCTGTGAAGCTCCCAGTAAAGCTGTTAATTAATACTAAATTACAGAATAGCCTGTCAGAGTGCTCCAGTGAAACAGCAGTTGGGATCTGTGGGTTTTATACTTCAATCCATGTTAATATCTGAATGAAAGCCTTTTAAACCCCATGGTTTCCTGCCATAATTTAATCATTATTTTTGAAATCTTCATGTTTGCCTGAGGTTTTACAAGCTTTACAATGTGTGTTAGAGCACCCAGCTGTAAAACTGAAGGAACTTCAGCCTGTGGCTGTAGCAGCCTCTGCTCTGTGGGTGTTTGGAATTCCAGAGTGGAAATCGCTGAATTGTAAAGACCCTCCTTAAACCTGAGCCCTGGGTCAGGTCTAAACCTGAGCTGGGCTGATGTAAAAGCCAGGCAGCACCTGTGGCATGACCTGAATGCAAACTGGATCAGGGTGTGTGAGCTGACACCGAGCTTCCAAATTTAAGTGTCAGAATAAAAAAATGTGCATAAAAATGATGGCATTATAGCCTAAAATATTCCATCTATATTTAACCTATAGCCACAGTCTGGGAGCCTGCAGCAAGGGCACAGCCTGCCCATGGATTTCCTTTGAGGAAAAACAAGGGCTTTGCATAGGATCTTTCAAGTTTAAAAGTTTTTATTTTTAAATTTTTATGTTTTAAATTAATAAAGTAAATTCTCATAGAGCAGCTCAGGCTGTGGAGTGTTAAGTGTGGCACAGGGGTGGGGTTCAGTGCTGCTGTCCAGGATTAGGATTTCAGAGCTGCACTCTTCAGGCTGTTCCAAAAACCTGCATCTTCTGTCTCCTAATCTCTGAAGGAAGATGGAGTTGTTAAGGAGCTGATTTTGCCCCAGGGAAAATCAGGAATTCCAGGCAGAATTTGGATTTGGGAGCCACCTGGCAATGAATGTGCCCTTTGTTGGGAGCAGGATGTTCCCAGGCTGCCTCTCCTGTGCCTGTGACGTTGGGAGAGAGCAGCCATGAAAGTCAAATATTGATTTAAAATCGCTCTTCTTTGCTCCTTGAAAATATTTTTCTTCTAACTGCTTCCGTGGAGTTGTTAAGGCCAAATTGAGTTGTCCAGCTCAGTTCCAGCTATTTTCTGGAGCAGTTGATTAATTGGGAATTAATTTTGCTGCTTGTAAACAGGAGTGTGCCTGATAGGCAGCTCAGGCTTCCTGGAACACCTTTTTGCTTTCCAAGGGCAAGATTTTCAATAATACACCCTGCCCTGATGCAATTCCAAGCAATTTGAGGTAAAGTAAGCTTATCCCTGGAGTCACTCTTCCCAAATTGTCAGTGCTGCTCAGGTCCAGGGCTACACAGGACTCTGATCCTCGTGGAGAGCAGCAAAATTTTCTGAGTTTTTTACTCCTCATCCGTGGCAGGAATTGGCTGTTTGGTGTGCTGGATCAGAGCATTTGCTGCAGTTCCTGCCAGCCTGCAGCACTTTGTTCTGGAGGATTGCTGCCTGGGGCTCTGTGGTGTCCCAGCCTTTGCCTCCAAGGGCTGCTCTGTCATTGCCTCCTCTCCTTTCTCCCTAGGACCTGAAGAAAGCAGGATTGCTGATCTTTGCCAACAAGCAGGACGTGAAGGAGTGCATGACAGTAGCTGAGATCTCCCAGTTCCTGAAGCTGACTTCAATTAAGGATCACCAGTGGCACATTCAGGCCTGCTGTGCTCTCACTGGAGAGGGGTAAGAGGGGTTCGTGTCCAGGGGATCTGGAATCACTCTGGGGGTTTTATTGTGCTTTGGGTTTAACACACATTCCTCCCCTGTCCATCACAGTGACAGAAATCCAGAATGGGTTGGGTTGGAAAGGACCTTAAAGTCATCCCACCCTACCCCTGCCATGGCAGGGACACTCCCCCTGTCCCAGGCTGCTCCAAGCCCATCCAGCCTGGCCTGGGACACTCCCAGGGATCCAGGGGCAGCCACAGCTGCTCTGGGCACCTCTGCCAGCTCTCACTGCTTCAGAATCTCGGTGCTTACAAGATTCTTGGGCCCACAACACCAACTTCTACATCAAACCCACAGTGTCACCTCCCAGAGATAAGACTTGATTTAATTTGGGCTTAATGAGGATGGGGTGGGGGCAAACTGAAATCTGGTTTATTAAGAATAATCCTAATTAGAGAGAACTTCATGTCTTGAAGAGAGATTTGAATTGAAATTGGAATTTGAGATTTGAATTCTTTCACCATAGATGATACAATAAGATCTAGGAAATGCCATGCAGGGAGTGAAGAGTTTCCAGAAATGATTGATTTAGAGTTCTTGGGAAGAATTTAACTTGATGCTGTGGAGTTAATTGGGAGTTACCCTGGGAAGTGCCTGCATTCCCTGAACATTGTGTCTCGTGTTCCCAGGCTGTGCCAAGGACTGGAGTGGATGATGTCCCGGCTGAAGATCAGATGATTTTTAATGACCTCTTTGCACAGACATTGCTGCAGCAGAGCTGTTCCAGTGGCACATTGGTGGGGTGGATGTATTTATACTGAACTGATGGCAACTGTATTTTCTACATGGCTGCACACACACACACACACACAGGGACAGGAACTGGGAGCAGGCACAGGAGCTCCAGCTTGGCTCGGGTTCCTCGGAGGACGCCTTCAGAGCTGTGACCAACCTTCTTTTCAAGCTGCCCCTCGGAACAGTCCAGCCTTAGGCATGGGGAGGATGAAGCAAGAGGAAGGAGCTTTTAATTTAGAGTTTTCTGATGCCATTGTAGCCCTCTCTAGTGGAAGTTGTTGGCTTCATTGTTGCAGTAAATCAGCGAGCGAATCACTGGCGTAGGTATCGACCCTGCAGTGTTCCTGAGGCTGCCCATGTTACAAATGCAGAACTTTTCCTGTATGTGTACTGTACATATTTGTGTATATTTATACCTCAGTCCTAGGTTAATTGCAATCTGCTCAGAGCAGTGTCAGCCTGGATCAGTGTGTTGGCAGTAGTGCTGGTCTGTCAGCCCCAGCCCTCTGTGTCCCCATGTCAATCACACCATGGCTCTCCACAACCTCAGCAACAAACTCTCTCTTCAGCCCATTGCTTCTCTTTTCCACATCATTTTTTGATTAGGGAGGAGGCTGGAATGGATTGAGGCACACGGATTGAGCTTCAAATTTCAGGGTTGGCAAACAGAACAAATTTGCCAAAGAGTTTTAAATGAAATGGATTTTCCTCTTTTGTTGTGGTCATTGTTGGATTGGGTGATGCTGCAGTCCTGCCCACTGCTCTCCTCCTCTGCTCTGCTGGTTGATTCAGGTCTGGCAGAAATACCTTTAGCTATCAAAAAGGGAAAAGCATCTTTTTTTTCTTAACCAAAGAAGAGGCACACAGTATATTTGAAAGTGTCACTGCACAAGTCAGACCCTAATGAAGTGTTTTTCACAGGAAAAACTCTCTTTGCTCCATAAAACGTGCAGATATGAAATGTGCAGATGTATCAATATGCAGTGGAGGGCACTGGATGGGGACAAAGCAGATGACACTACTTGAAAAAGCTCCAACACGAGTTCCAGGGCAGAACTTGTTGAAAGCAGAACTCCCTTGCATGTCCCCAAGCAGTGGGAGAACACTGGGATCACCTTTCCCTGCTGTAGCACCTGCTGGGGTGGCTGTCCCAGGCAGAAGGGTTCCAGTTCCCACTTCAGGGGCTCCAGGCACTTGGGAAGGCAGTGGATGGTTGGAAGTGTCAGGCTCTTCTGTGGGAGATGCTTCAGGAGTTCAGCAAAATGAAGCAAATCTGTGTTTAAAATGTTCTTCCCTTTCTCAGCCCCCATGTCTGGTAAGGATGGAAAAGGCATTTTAAAGACATTTTAAAGCTTAGTTTGAACTTCTTAAGGTGCTTCTCTTTGGTTCTGGGATAATCTGGTCAGCTCCTGCCTTCCTGCCCACCTGCCTCCCTGGGAGCACAGGAATCCTGGGGAAAGGAGGGGAGGCAATCTCAAAGTCTGTACTTAACAAAGGCAGGTAAAGAATTTAACTTTTTAATCTATTTTTGGTATCTCCAACGCTCCCTGGCTGGGGGATCTGCTGTCTTTGTTAAACATTAAGGTGTACATGCATATATCTCTAGTGCATGCACATAGATCTTGGTATTTAACTGGTGTATTGCAAAATGTATCAATGTTTGAAGAATTAACAATTTAATGCAAAGACTCTCAGTTTCTCTGACATTATCTACAAGCAACGAGCTCTGTGCACACTTGCATATGAAATGGAATTGTACATTTTCTAGTCTAAAAAAAAAAAGAAAAAGCAGACTTGCTTCTAAACCCAAGTGTTTGGTTTTTGAGTCTTATGTCTTCCCTGGGCTGGATCCACACAGGTTGGGTGAGCTGGGGGTTGCTTGTTCAGAAAAGTGGTTGCTGTTCATGGTGGAGCAGTGTTGGGATTTCTGCTGTTGGCTGTGCATTTGTAGGAGCTCTGTCAGGTGCTGCAGGTGTGAGTTGTGGTGCAAGCAGATCCTCTGTGTTTACACATCACTTCAGCTGGTTCTACTCCTTCCCTCCCTGTGCCACTTCCCTTGCTGTGGCCTCTGAGGTTCACCTTGCCTTGGTTTCCCCAGAGCCCAGCAGGGCCTGGCAGTGACTGCACACCTCAGGCCTGGCTGCCAGACAGGGTTTGCTGTGCCCTGAGGGCTTTAGAGTGCAAACACTCAGTTGTTTTTGTGTGTTGGTCACTGAACAGCCCAGAGTTAACCTGACTGCAAACATGCCATGGCTCACTGTCAGCTTTCCGTGTGTTTTGTACTTTGGAGGGCAATTGTAGCCACAATTCAGTGGTGGCTGATTGTCTCCTGACACACTGTGGTGTGGTCCAGGGCTTTTGGGGTTTAATGCTGATTTTCAGTCTGTGGGGATGGTGGGGTTTATCAGCAGGGGTGACAATTCCAGACTCAGCTGGAGTAATTGCTGTGATCAATTCCAGGCTCTGTGATCAATTCCAGGCTCTGTGATAATTTCCAGACTCTGTGATCAATTCCAGACTTTGTGATCAATTCCAGACTCTGTGATCAATTCCAGGCTCTGTGATCAATTCCAGACTCTGTGATCAATTCCAGGCTCTGTGATCAATTCCAGGCTCTGTGATCATTTCCAGACTCTGTGATCAGTTCCAGACTCTGTGATCAGTTCCAGACTCTGATCAATTCCAGGCTCTGTGACCATTTCCAGACTCTCACCTGGAATAGTTGCTGTGATGATGCTTTGAAGTGCACTCCTGTTAACTTAGAAATGTTTTAAATGTAGTCACTGAGGAAGGAGAGCAGTCAAACTTTTGATCTCTCGACCTCTTTGTGTTTTGTGTAAGTGTTCCTTGTTGACAGCTTTTTTCCTTTTCCCTGGAGGGCAATTCCCATTTTTTTCTCCCAGCCCTGTCCATAGAAAAGCCAGGGAACTTTGCATCAGTGCTGCTCCCCTTGGGGATTGCTGGGCAGGGATTGTTTTACCCTGAGCCATGACCTTGGTGAGTGATGCTGCTGTTTCACCCTCGGGGTTCTGCTGCCTTTGTTCTCCATGAGATTCATTCTTAGGAAAAGGAAGGGGCCTTAAAAATGGTTCTTGAAGAAATGCTGCAAAATGGCATTTTAGTAGCAAAAAAAGCCTGGTCATATTTCAATAATCTGATACTTCAGATGTTTCTTTTGGTTTAGGAGATCATCAGTTTGGTAAATCATCTCTGGAATATGCTGGGAATTATACAGGTCTTTAATTGTGAGGAGAGGTGGAAAATAAACTTGGGGAATGTGAACAACTTCATCTTTTAGTATTTTTTTTCTTTTTGGGAGGCTGAGTAGCTGCTCTGCTGAGCATTGTGTAGGTGTGTGAATGGTAAATGCACCTGACAGCACCTTCCACATCTCTGCAGCTCAAGTGCCTAAAACCAATCCCAAAATCAGCTTTATTTCCTATGCTATGGTTCCCATTCCCTTAAAATAGAGATACATATCTCTAAAAGCCTCCCAGTGTGTGGAAATGAGTGGGCTTTCCAAGTTTGAACAGGATTTGTGATAAATTTGTTACAGTTCTATCCCTGCCACTCCAAGCACTTTTGCATTTATCAGGCATCACTGAGTTTGCTCTGGGAGAGGAAATGCTGAATTTGTCCTTGTGTCAGGGTGATTGGCTGGAATTCCTGTCAAGGGCCTGTTGAAATAACTCAGTCCAGGAACCCTTGGCCTTGGAAAGCTCCTGGTGGCAGTGCTTCCTTCCTCACACGAAGTTTGTCACTGTCAGATTAATTAGGTCTGAAAAGTCGTTTTCAGCTAATTGAGATGAATGTGCTGAGTGCTGGTCAGGGCAGGGCTGATCCCAGAGTGGCACCCAGGAAGGAAAATGTCCCTGCACTCCTGAGATAATCCAGATGTGACTTGAATATATCGAGTGAATACATTAAATGGCCAAAAAAGATGAATTATAAGGGGTTGCCACTGTATCTTTTTATTTCATGTGTGAGAATCGTGAGCAGGAATTCTCTCCTTGCCTTAAGAGGGCCTTACCAGTGAATTTTTCTATTGTAGCTTTATCCACAGTGGAGTCACTTTACCACCCGGAGCCTTTAAAGCCAGATTTTGGGTAAGGACAGAGCTGGGTGGGGTTTTTAAGTTTTTCCTATTTGTAAATGTACAAAAGTGAGACTGGATGAAGCCAGAAAATGCTGCTTTGCCTGGAAGGCTGGGATTCCTTCCTTGGGCATCTTCAGCTCAGTGAAGCCAAGAAAAGCTGGATTCTGTGGAGAGGTTAAAAAACGAGACCAGCTCGGACTGGGGGGTGTGAGTACCGAGGATTTGGTTCAGGAACGGGGCCAGCCCCGGGCTCGCTGTGTCCCTGCCGAGTTTCAGATCGCTCCGAGCCGGGCTGGGCTCTCCGAGCTGCCATTCCTGCAATCCCCGGGCACAATCTGCTTTTCCCAGCTGCTGCTCCGTGTCCTGGCTGTTGTTTGCAGAGGGGAGGAGAAAATCCTCCTGTGTCCGCAGCAATCCTGGCTTTCCTTTGATCCTTGCACTTTGTACTCCCCTCTCTCTCTCTCCCCAAACTTTGTCATCTTCCTGAAAGAAACGCAGCCAGGACGTGGCTAATGCTAAATTGCATTTCAGAATGTAGAAAATGATGGCTTCGAATTCACCCCAAGTAGCTCCCAGCTGGAGCTCTCCTGTGGCTGCACTCACCCGTGGGTATTAAAGTCATTTAGCCAAAACATTTTATAGAGCTATTTATTATAGTAAAGGAAAACCTTTTTTTCACCCTGAAATTTGATCAGAACATTCCTTGAATTGTTTCCCCTTTGCCACTTTCTGTCTTTCAGACTCTGGTTTTCATGCAGCTGAAGGGAACTCACTCTGTTCTCTTAATTCTTCTTGAAGTGGAGCAAATACAAATTTGGCTGGGGAGCTCTGTACCATCATATTTATGCATTTAGAGATGATGTATATTGCTAATTCTTTAAAATCTACGAGTATTTATGATTTTAAGTTGAAAACACTTTTCATGTGCCTGTTTGCATTAAACTTTGTGTGTGAGAGATGCAGTGACAGTTTTCAAGCAAATATGTGATTTCTGACCTGGTTTTTGGGGCTGTTTAGGTGTTTTTGGGGTGAAATGTGCTG
>JAOTBB010000369.1:36268916-36304762 GCA_025629985.1 Chamaetylas fuelleborni | reverse complement strand
TGTCCCCAGTCCCTCTCCAGCTCTCCTGGAGCCCCTTCAGGCCCTGGCAGGGGCTCTGAGCTCTCCCTGGATCCTTCCCTTCTCCAGGGGAACATTCCCAGCTCTCCCAGCCTGGCTCCAGCTGTCCCTGGTGTGAGTTATTCAGGTAAGATCCCCATCCATGTCACTGGTGGGATGTCAGTGGGTTCAGCTCAGTTTGCACAAGTCCCTGCTGCCTCAGGATCTCTGCAGGTTGCCCCACTGAGGAGATGTCCCCTAGAGAGCATGGCCAGTGCCAAGTGAGTGAGGGGAGGCAATCTGTGATGTTATCATTCCTTATTGTGATTAAATGTCCCTTCATGGGAGCAGTAACCAAGTTTTATTTTCTGGGTTTTATTGTCTGGAGCTGCTGCAGAGCAGTGGGAGCCCAGCAGATTCCTTGTGGCTGCTCAGTGCTGTTAATAATAGTGCAGAGAAGAATCACTGCTGGTGGCTGTTGTGCTGAGACCTCAGTGACCTTTCACAGAGCATTCTGCCCCTGGGAACTGCTGCTGCTGCAGAGCATTCCTGGCCACGGACAGAGAGCAGTCTTAATATTTTATGGACTACTGCAGGTTGTATTTCAGGGTATGAGACACCCCCCCAGCAATGCCAGTCAGGAATGTGTTGCCTTTTCCCCCTCATTTTGCAGTCAGAGGTGTTTGAACTTTTCATGTAAATATGTTCCTTTTAAATCAGAGAGAGAATATTTTAAAAACAAGTCTCAGACACAGGTTGCAGTTTGCTAAATGACATGGGACATGTGAGCTCTGGTTCAGCTTCCTTCAGGGTGAGGAGACTGAGGGGGCTTGGATTGTCTGTCAGGGGGAAGATTTGGTTATTCTGGGATTTCTGGGGTAGATTCATTGATCTAAATCTCTGGTCTAAATCTTGACCTTGTTTTGCAGCAGCTTCTGTGATCTTTGGACAATTCTTGTCACATGTTTGATGTTCCACAGGCTGTGGGAACTACTCTGCAGTGCAGGGGAGTCAGAGGGGCTTGGAGGGAGAGGGACCCAGAGGCAGGGAGGATCAGGAGCCATGTCACTGGAAACTCCACAAGTGAACCCTGCACTAATTAGAAAACCCTTGGAATGGGGAAGAGGGATAGTAACATTTTTCCTTCTTTTGCCCAAGGAGAAAAAAGGTGAAAAGGACCCAACCACAGTTTCACCTCAATCACACCTCTGTATCCAGAGTTTGTTCCCTCTTGGAATGAAAGTATGAAAAAAGGTGAAAAAGGTAGAGAGGCCTAGGGAGTAAATATTGGATTTCTGTTGGTTCTGTTCTCACCCAGGGCACCGACATCTTTCAGCAGCATCAGGGCAGTGGCTGGGCTGGGAAAGCAGCAGAGGTGATTGCAGAATGAGGATAATGCTCTGCTCATGGCTTCAAAGGGAATGTTCAGCCCTGTCCCTCCCTCCCAGAGGATTTACAGCAGGAAATGCCTCTGTGTTGTGACTGTGTCAATCCATCCCTTTGTTGGTGGCAGTTGGGTGATGTGGAAAGTTGGCAGGGCTTTACAACCCCAGGTGAAATTCCTGCTGCCCAGCTTTGGTAGAAATGTGAGGACTTATGAAATTATCTGGGATAGAAATGAACCTGGCCTGGGTTATGGTTTCTCCATGAATTGTTTCATCTCAGTTCTGTAAGAAACAACAACTCTGCTCTAAATTCAGTGTGAGGAGTTCAGTGAGGAGCTGGAAAAAGGATGCAGGATATGGATATCATTAGGTTGGAAAAACTGAGGTGAAATTTGAGGCTGGCACATTGTGAGAAAACTGGAATGTGTCCTCATGGCAGCAGCACTTGGGATGCTGGGGTGGGACAGTCCCTGAGGGGCAGCTCCAAGAAGGAATTTCTTCCAAGAAGGAATATTCCCAGAAGGAATTGCATTTCCTCAGCAATAACCCACCCTGGGGAGGGGAAAGCACCATCAGTGCAGTAAACCAGGCTGCTCCACCCCACCCAACCTGCCCTGACAGTCCCATGGATGGGACAATCCTGAACAGATCAATCTGCTTGTACAGTAACACCTCTCACTGCACTTGCTGTAAGATTTGCAGAATGGTGCTAATAATGAAAAAGTTTGTCTTTAAGAGATAAAAGAGCTGTGTTATTTTATTGCAGAGTAGTGAGGCAGAGGCTTGTCCAAAGGGACAAGTGTGGGAGGCAGGGTGAGAGCTGAATCTCTGGTTGCCAGTCAGGGCTTTTCATTGGCATTTACAGCTGGTATTTGTACCTCTGTTCTAAAAATATCAAAGTTTATTTGTCTTAGAAACAGCAGGAAGAAGAAAAGATTCGAGAAGAACCTCACCTTCCCTTCCTAGTTTATAGTAACTGATATTAACATTCTAAAACCTGAATATGCTGATTTGGGGGCTGTACCTCAGCTTCTCTCACCAGTCCCATTAGGAAACCTGATCAACACAATCAGAGTTTGAATTCTTGAGGACATTTGCCTTTGCTGTATCTTCTTTCTGATGAGCACCCGTGTCTAAGACTCTGTGGCTGTCTTGGGAATATTAGCAGGGGAGATAAACTGGGCTGTTTGACATCATCTTGTGGACAAATATTTTCTTTTAGGATTCTCAAAGGGCCTAAGTAAAGACCAGGGGAGGCTGTGACAGATGCTGTCATGTGAGGAGAACTCTCCTTGTGCCAATGGTCCCAGGGAATATCTTGTGTCGATGTACAGGATCTTTTACACTCTGATTTTATATCCTCACTGTTGGGGGGTTTAAATATTCACCTAATTTTTAAGTTTCTATAACCAGGTAGAGGTGAATTTGTTCATGTGATTTCTCTTTGCTTTATCAAATCTTATAATGAAAAAAGTTAACAAATATTTGGCACCTTCTTCTTCTTCTTCTTCTCAGTTTGGGTTTGTTTGTATTTTTTCCCCTACTTTGAATTGTGTTTTGATTCAGTTTTTTGAAATATTTTGGCAGGACACTTTCAATACTAAAAAGTTTGAGCTATACCAAATAATTAGATTGGTGAGGCCACAGTTCCTTCTCTGTCCAGGAACACTGGGAAGCATAAAATGAATTTTGGTTCCATACCAATCATATCAATATTCCTTTATTCCTCCTCTTCCAGCAAAGTCTTTTTGAGTCACAGTGGGTGGTTGGCTCACACACCACACAGCCACTACCTTGTGCTGCTGCTCACCCCGTATCAGCCCATCAGCATCAAAAATAAACCTGAAGATGAGACACTGGAGGTGATCTACTCACAGCACTTTGATTCACTGCCCCAATAATATGATTTGGTATGATATAATACTTTCTATTAATACTTTGAGGAAGAGGATGAGCAGCACTGAAGTAAAAGTGGAATTCTTGTTAGAGCATATATCCTTTCCTAAAAACCTTTTTGTTTGTAAGCCAAGGCCAGATCCCTGACAAGGCCTGGTTGGTTTCATCCAGAAGAAAAAAGACTGGCCAGCTGTAGAAATGGAGAGGTCACAGAAATAGATGTATATTTAATTTGAAGAAAATCCTTTGCATTTGTCCAACCAAGCCCTTCCTAATTTTTGGCAAAAATGCTCTCCTCAGAATTTTCATCCATTAAGTCCAAAGGTGCTGGGGTAGAGGAGCTTTGCTGTGAGGAATGGTGAGAAGAATCAGAAGAACTCACTGGTGGTAGGTTAAAAATGGGCACAAATATTTATTTAAATGTCCTTTTGCAATGATACAATGCTTGTTAAAGCATTGGGTACGTCAGGAGGTTAAATATAGCACCTGGGATGTCAGGACATTGATCCATCATGCCCTGATGGCTCCTGTTGGATAAGCAGGACTGACTGAATTCAATATTTAAATGTGTTAAGTACAAGAAAATATTTTTTTGCTTTAAATCTTTGTGATTGAAATGCAAAACATCATCTTTTTCTGCCTAAGCAGTTTTGCAGTGTTCTGTCTTTAGTTCAGAACTGCTGAACACGAGCTCATTTATGTGCCATGGATAAATCTGGCCTGGTGTGTTAACCTGGGGCAGAGCTGCCAGGCTCCAGCTAGGGCACACTTAATGCTTTTGAAACATCTGACCCCCAGAAAGTCAAGTTCATATTCTCACAACAAAGTCAAAACCTGGACTTTATGATCTTGGAGATCTTTTCCAGCCTTAATGATTCTACAGTTTTATGAATACTCCATCAGAAATTAGAGTCAAACATAAATTTTCACAATAAAGCAATTTAAAAGAAAAAAAGAATATTAACCATTAGTATTTCCTTTGCCTCACACATATTTGGAACGGGGAAGTTTGGAATCCCCATCCCTGGAGGTGTCCAAGGAATTCCTGGACGTGGCACTCAGTGCTCTGGGCTGGGGACATTGGGCAGAGCTGGGACTCAAAGGGCTGGGAGGACTTTTCCAGCCTCAAGGATCCTGACATTCTCCTTGTAATGCAAAAGTTTTGCCAGAGCCATTCCTTGAGATTTGGAGCTGAAGGAGCAAAGCAGCAAAATGCAGGAATTGAAATATTTTCTCAAGTGAGCCAAGAGCACCCTCCTCCCCTCTTCGTGCTCCGATGCCAGAACAAAAATCTTGTGTTCATTCAGCCTAGCTTTTCATTTCACCAATTATCCTTCTGGTTCTTAGCCCCCTTCTGTGATTCCCATTGGTTATTCCTTGCTTTTTTTCCAGCCCTGAGCTGTGCTGCTGAAGATCTGCCACGTTTCAAACTAAAGACAGTGTGTAGTTTCTGCATTTCAGTGGCAGAAGGAGTGGTGCTGTGTGTAATTTTAGCCTTGTTTAGTGTCTTTCTAAACAAGATATCAAACAGCAGTGTAAAATGGTCTGAAGGTGATGTTCCAGAAACACAGGGCTTGCAGAGTATCACTGGGGGAGAAATTCTTTGCAGGAACTTCCAGGATTGAGCTGGAACGACTGATTATGAATTACATGTTCAACAAGGAAATCTGGCCCTTCACTTCATCAAGGTTTGTTATTGATAATGAAGATGTCACGTTTTGCATCCAGTCTCCTGAGAATCAGCACTCAGGAGGGAGGAAAAGGAGGCTGTGAGTTATTTCTGGAATGCACACACGGAGGATCAGGATCAGAGAGCAGCAGGTTACGCTGAGGTTGCTCTCCAGAGGCTCCACCAACACGCTGTGGTAATTTCTGGGCAATTTCAAAAGATGTTAAGAAAGCTAAATAAACAGAAATCAGATTAAAAGGGGAAGGACTGCCTAGTGAAGCAAAATGCAGAGTAATTAAAAATGGCTTGGCCAAAGGAGACAGGGAGGGGTCTGCAGCTCTGGGCAGAGTCTAAAATACTTGGCAGTAGTGAATGAGATATGATATTTCATCTGGATATAAATATGAACTTCTGGAAAGAGTTAAGGAAAAAGATGTCTCTCAAGGGCTCCTGACAATCATTTTTTGAATAATGTGATCTAGCACATGGAAAGGGATCATTGTTGGTATTGAATGCACCACCTTGAAGAACCAAAGTCAACTCTATTTGTGTCAGTCGAGTGATGCCCTAAGAAGTCATGTCTGTTATCATTCCTGACCTTCCAAAATACCAGGCTTGCTCCCCTGTCACTTAATCTGTTTATCAACTCTTCTTGGACTTCCCTCACCAGGTTTGTTGGGTTCCTTCCTTGCAAACAGCCGCTTTTCACATGTTCCTGGGGCTGCGTGTTCAGCTACAAAATATTTCATAGGTGATAAAAATACTGACATGTGATTTGCATCAAGGTGAAAAAGCACTTCAGGTGTGCTTATGGGGTGAAATTAAAGACATGTTTGTACTAGAATTTAGTTTGCAGTGTGGACACCTCAAACTCAGAGATTCTTGAATTTGGATGGTGTTTATTCAGACACATTATAGGAACAAAATTGCCTCCATCAACTGAAATTCAATGTTGTTATCCATAATAATTATGTTTTTTCTATTGGAGCGCTCCCAGGTTTGCCTGGGGCTCCATCTCCCCGAGCTTGGTGTTTTGGGTTTCCTGAGGAGCACGGAGGTGCCCAGCTCCCTCTCCCTGATGCTGCTGAGAACAGGTGGCTCCCTGGGGGTCACTGGGTATATTTAGGGCTGAAACTCGAGCGGGCTGGAGCCAGATTGGCTGCGTGGGCCACACACGTCACCAGGAGCCACCAAACCCCTCGCTCTCGCCCAGTGCTGCTCAGGAGGGAGGACTGGAGAGCCTTTGCTCCAGAGGATATTTACTGCATGACGCTGGTAAGGACATTTTAAATGCATTTCACTCCTTTTTCTTAGAAGAGGATCTTGAGCTGTTTCCCCACTGTGTAGTTTTTCGGGAATTCTCGTTGTGCTTTGCCCATGGAAGTCAGGTTTTCTGTCTGAGTAGCTCTGTGCAGATTGGAGGAGGAGAAGACCTGGAATGGGGTTTGGAAGGGTGGCTGAAGGTTGTGACAGTGACAGGTTGAAGGGATTGCGTTTATATGTAAACCCCACTTCTTGATTTATCCATACACCTCGGCCTACTGCTTCATGTGACTTGTCACTCCTTATTTGAGTTATTCCTAATTTATTTTAACAGTTTACAACGTGGTTTTCCCAATTAATTTTTTGGCCCTTTTTCTCAGCCCATTGGGACTAAAAAGGGCCAGTATTCCATGTTCCTATATTTAACCTGCATGACTTGACTTCCCTTGCCTCAGAAGGAATTGCAGTTTAGCCAGCTCAACACAAGCACCCCGTCAGTTGGCAGGATTAGCTTACATGGCAAATATCCCTGGACTCAGGAGCAGCTGTTCCAAAGCCTCATCCCCTCCCAACATTAGAAACAGGGCTGCAGAGCCTGGTGGAAAATTGTAGCTTTGCCTCGCAGCAAAATCAGTGTGTTAATGAATTAGTTCAAAGGTTCTGACACTAATCGTGCTTTTTACTTCAGCCAACTCTATGGATTTTCATCTTTTCCAGGTCTGAAGAAAGTGAGAGAAAAAACCCACAAGAGCTTAAAAAAACCCCCCCAGAGCATCTCTGTAGGCTGATGCTGGGAAGACAGAAATTGCCTCATTAACCTAAGGTCACTGAAAAAAATATTTACAATATTTTTCTGCATTATGCTCTTACTTATGAATGAATATAATAGAATATAAACCTCCCATTCAAATGAGAGCTTGAATGATATAATGAAATAGCATAGAATAGTCACAGAGAAAAGGAAAAAAATGCTTCAAATAATTCTTTGTAATGAAAATATGACATCATGTTTCAAGAGATCTCTTTTATTTTCTCTTTTGTTTTATTTATCTCTTTTATTTTATTTTCATTGGATCCAGTGTTGATGTTATGACTGGAATGAGGTATTTGTCCAAAATTGTAATTTATATCAGTATGGCTGAAACTTAATCCAATGTTTTTCCATAACAGTCCAATTAATGCCAGATCCCAATTTTATTTAGGGTGTGACCAGTTACTAACCATGACCCCAAGTGCTTTATGAGCTTGACTTGTATCTTCTGATGGTACTTTCAGTCATGGGCTAATACTGTTTATTCACATTTTCACCTGCTGCATGACCAGTGAGTGGGGGAGACACAGAAGCAAACCCTCAGAATGGAGGAAGAAGAATATGAAGAAGTTGTGGAGGTAAGCAGAAAATGTGAGAGTAGAAATATTTGTTTCCTGCCTTGTGACTGAATACATTAATCACCTTGCTGAGATGCTCAGGAGCAGAGGTTGCTGTTTGCTGTCTGAAGATTAGGGATGATTAGATATCTATTAAATGGTCTCATCAGTAAAACAACAACAACAACAACAGTTGCTCTCCGTGGAGCAAAGTCTCCTGGTTCTTGTCATAGTTTCAGAGTTTAAATAAGGACTGGAACCATCCCACACTCACAGTGCGAGGTTTTCTGATTACTCCCTGCATAATTATAGATGCACTGGGCCAGCTCTTTTCCCTCCTGGCTTGCCCTCTGTCATCCAATCCATGCTGGATTTGGAAGCCCCTTTCTAGCCCTGCCTCTGCAGAAATGCAGCAGCTTTGTGCCACCAGGAGACCATGAACCAATTTGGCCTGAGCCGGCTGCAGAGATGGAGCCAGGTTTAAGTGACAGGATAAGGGGGAAGACTTTAAACTGACAGAGGATAGATTTAAATTAGGTATCAGGAAGAAATCCTTCCCTGTGAAGGTGGGGAGGCTGTGGAACAAGGTTTCCCAGAGAAGCTGTGGCTGCCCCTGGATCCCTGGAAGTGTCCAAGGCCAGGTTGGGATAGTGGGAGGCGTCCCTGCCCATGGCAGGGAGAGGAATAGAGGATCTTTAAAGTCCTTTCAAACCCAGGGCATTCCATGATTCCATGGTTCTTTGCCCATGGAGGTGCACCATGGATTAATTTGCCAGCAGCTCATTTAAACTCAGAGTTAGATGCTGAATTATCTAGTCTCAGGTAACTGAATAAAAAATTCCCCAGGGCAACCTACAGCTGGAGCCACCAACAATGACTTTGTTATTGAAACAGTACACGAAATTAACAGTGTGGTCTCACTTGTTGCATTGTCAGTGCTCTGAAATTAACTTCTGTGTTATGACATACACAAAGTCTTGTAAAAAGTCACTCAGTGTTTGACGAAAAGAGCGAGAGTATAAATGTGAACATCCTACAACTCACTGCCACCACATTATTGATTTCAGTGGTGTGAGGGCACTGCCAGCTTTATATATTTCAAATAGTGAATGAAGGAAAGCCAAATGATTTGCCAGAGTAATTAAATGCATTTTGCACAATAGGTGTCACCACTCATAAAGTCGATTTTAAAGACATCTTACTACCTAGCTACAATGACACCAACCCTTCATTAAATTACTTACTCCCACGTTACTTGTAATTGCCTTTATGTTTCCTGTGCATTGTGTGCTCTCTGTAATGGACATTTATTTGCTCTCATTGTTTATTTATTCCAGCCAGAGTTATGGTATTTTGGGCTTTTTGTTCACACAGCCCCATTTCATCCTTTGTTTTTAATTTTCAATGACCACCTTGCTGTAACCACATCCCTTGGGCTGAGGAGGCAGTGCTTTAGTAGCTTCCCTTGGGATACTCGTGGTGAGATGCTGAATAAAAAAGGAACAACAGCATCTGGTACAATCTTAAGCCATCCCAAAATTTTCCTCATTCCTGTATCAATCCAGGATTTTAAAAAAGTTCTATCAGAAATTCATCTTCTGAAAGAGAAGGACATGATTGTCGAATATTGAGCGGCTGGGGCATTGCCAAGGATTTTAAGATGCTATTTCTTAATTTTCTCTGGAATTATGAGCCATCACTTATGTTGTAGCTGTCTTGGGATGTGCAAAAATCCACAGTGAGTGATACAAACAATTGCTGCCGAGTTACTTGAGGTTTTTTGGAAGGTTTTGTATCAAATTTGTGGAAGATTTTGCAAGGGGGTTTGTGGAAGGTTTTGTAGAAAGTTTGTGGGAGGTTTTGCAGAGGGTTTTGTAGAAAAATTGTGGGGGGTCTTGTAGAAAGTTTGAGGAAGATTTTGTAGAGAGTTTGTGAATGGTTTCGTAGAAAGTTTGTGGATGGTTTTGTAGAAAGTTTGTGGAGGGTTTTGTAGAAAGTTTGTGGAAGGTTTTGTAGAAAGTTTGTGGAGGGTTTTGTAGAAAGTTTGTGGAGGGTTTTATAGAAAGTTTGAGGAAGATTTTGTAGAATGTTTGAGGAAGATTTTGTATAAAGTTTGTGGACAGTTTTGTAGAAAGTTTGAGGAAGATTTTTGTAGAAAGTTTGTGGAGGGTTTTGTAGAAAGTTTGAAGAAAGTTTTGTGGGACGTTTGAGGAAGGTGTTGTCGAAGGTGGGTCCAAGCATGGAAATCACCTCAGAACAGCCCAGTATGTCGTGAAATATAGCTCGGCCACCTGAACTAACTTTAAGGAACAGCTCTCAGAAAGGGGCTTAAATTTTAACGAGAATTTTTTTCGGTTCAAAGTGTTTTCCATTCCCGCAGCTATGGCAAGCAACCCCAAGCTCGGAGGAGATTTTCCAACATAAACCCCGCATTTTCCCCGCATTTTTCCTTTTAGTCTTTGTGCCAGCGAAGCCCATCCCGCACACAGCGGGTGCTGTTCCTGCAGCGATGTATTTTAAAGGTTTTTTTCCGTCGTTTCCTTGCGGGAGGCCGAAGCCGCGGCGCGGCCCTCACGCTCCCCTCAGCGCGGCCGCCATTTCCGCGGGACGGCGCCACCGCGCGGCCAAGGGCGGGAAGTGACGGACGGGGAATAAATTTTAAATAAATCCGACAAAATGAAATAAATCCGACAAAAACAGCACAACCCGAGGCTGTTTCCCATTGTCCTGTGGGTTATTCTCTGGGAGCAAAGCCCGATTTTTCAGGGAGTTGCGCAGGTTCCCCCTGAGGCTCCTTTTCTCCAGGCTCCCTTTCCCAGCTCCCTCAGCCGCTCCTGAGGCTCCACATCCTTTCCCAACTTTTTTGTCCCGGCTGGAAAAGATGCTCCGCTGGACGTGGTGCTCACAAAGAAGCCAGAACTGGTGGAAAATGCGAAGATCAAGGGCTGCAGTGACCGTGGGACAGCGGAGCTGAAGATACGGGGAGCAGTGAGCAAAATGAATGGAATTATCGCAGGTTTTGGAAGAGCAGAATCGGGGCTGCTCGGGGAAAATCCTGTGGGAAACAGCAAAGGTACCCAGGGTGATCCTCCAGCATGATTTACCCTGAGCACACAAAGTGCAAAAATCAAACAGCAGAAGGATGGAGTGGAGGAACACAGAGCTCCCGTCTGAGGAAAATTACACTAAAAAAAAATAATGAAGGTGGAAGCAGGAGCAGACAAATTGTGAGAAATTTGAAGATTTAAAGCATTACAAACTCCATTCCTATATCCATGGGCAGTGTTCAGCTGGATTTGGTGTCCAAGAAAGGCAAGAAGGAAGATCCTGGGAGCTACAGGCTGGCCAACCTCACGTTGTTTTCTGGGAAAGCTGTGGAGCAAATCCTTTGAGAAGCTATTTTTAAACACATGAAAGACATGAAGGTCGTGTGGAGAAGTGAACACTGAGTTATCAAGAGCAATCTATGGCTGATGAACCTCATTAATTTTATAATGAGTTCCCAGCTGCTGTGGACAAGAGGAGATCAGTGAAGGTTGCTGGGTTGCTTTTGGGACAAATCCCAGTGTGGTTTTATCCCCAAATTTATGAGATGTGGGGGGACAATGAGCAGTAACATGGGTGAAAAATCAGCAGGCTCAGGGTTGTGATCAGCAACAAGGTTTAACCAGCAGCCAGAAATTATTGGTGTCCTTGTGGGAACAACCCTGAGGACAAGTCATGAGCATCACCAAATAAAAAACAGGAAAATCCTGGGATTTAAACGCTGATTCTTTTAATGTGGTCACCAATGTCTTCCCTGTTGTGGGTAAAATTAGATAACAATCTTCCATTGATTATTTGGACCATTATTAGTTGGGGAATGTATGGAATAAAAACCCGATCCTTAATGCAAAATTTGAACAGATATTCAGAGTTACCAAATGACTCCATAAGTACCTGTGAACTAAAATCCTGGTTCTCCAGAAATGTGTTTTAAAACAGCTTCACAGAAGCTACAATTTGCTGATCTGGCCTAACAATGATGTTTATTCTCTTTTTTTTTTTTTTTCCCCCAAAGTACTACATTGAGGAGACAGTTATTGAGGAGGGTGAGCCACACGAGGTAAAGGTGCCTGTCCTGCTGCATGTAGCACAGAAATGCATGTAATTAACATGAAATACTAAATTAGCAGCCTTTTGTATTCTGAGGTTTAATTTTTCATGTTAAACACACAAATATCAGTGAACAGTTGCTGCTTAATACTTTATTTTTGCTTCAAGTCCCTGCTGTGTGATAATCTATGATCAGTTTACATGTATCAGTTCTGTTGCCTTCACTTTGTGTAATTTCACCAAAAAAAAATACAGTTTTGCAGATTTTTCATCATGTCACTGGTAACAAATATTTGGGTCACTAAGGAGTGATTACCATAACTTGAAATTCTACTTCTAAAAGAGCTATAACCCAACTCTCTGCTGTGTTATCATGAAATATTCTTTATGGCATGGGCTTGTGCAGAAACAGAAGTTATTAATTGTGTAATTCTTGGTGCATTTTCAGCTCTGTCTCATTGATGCAAATAACTGGGAGAACTCTGACCTTCATGAATTCCTTTCTAAAGGTTTTTATAAAGCTAATTGATACAAAATAAAACCTGACACTTATTTGGGTGGTTTTGGAGCACGTTTTTTAATTGTGAGAATTATTTTTAGATGCTTTTCATTAGAATCTTAGAATCAAAATGACTGCTTGCAGCATGACTATGTTGATAAAGTGTATAAAGCATTTTAATTGACTGGAAATGAATGCATGTAGAGCAGAGGCAGCTGGAGCTCCACTCTCCCAGACCCTCTGGAGAATAATTCCATGAGTTTGATGCAGGAACCAGCCAGAGAGTTCATTGCTTGTGGGTTTTTTTTTAGGGTGGGTGATATATAGGGAGCACAGTGGTAATCCCAGGAGGAAAAGTGTCCCTGATTTTCTGTCTCCATCTGGATCTGGATGAGAGCAGAGCATTCTTTCACCATCTCAGGGGGTGAAAAACACATCCTAACAAGTTTTTACATCTATAAAACAAGTGATTATTGAATTTTTTTGATCTCCAGGTGGTCAGAGACCATCGGCACAGACTACTCAGGTCCTGAGACCACCAGCACCACCTACAGAACTGAGCACACCCAGCTCAGAGGGGTGAAAACACTTATCCTAACAAACTTTTACAGCAACAAAACAAGTGATTATTAAATTTTTTTTGATCCTCAGGTGGTGACTGAGATCACTGAGACCATCAGCACAGATTACTCAGGCCCTGAGACCACCACAACCACCACCACCTACACAGCTGAGCACACCCAGCCCCCTGGGGAGGATGCAGCCCCTCCTGTCAGGAAAAAGACAATCCGGACAAAAGTGGACCCATCCAAGTTTTTGACACCTTACCTGGAGCACAGCAATAAAATGAAGGACTTATTCAGTGAGGTAAGTTGTCCCATGTCTCTTATTTCTTGAGGAACACCAGCTTTAAAACTGTTTTACAGGGGTTGTTTGATACTTATAGTGCAAATAACTGGGTTTATCAATATTTAGCTCATGGGGAGAATGTGATAAATTAGAGGTCATCCAAGTTAGAGATGAATTTTTTTTTCCTGTTGTGTCAGATGGAATAAACTCAGCTAAAATAAGCGTAAGTGCAAATGTAGTTGAATAATTTTAGTTTATATTATTGAATAATCTGCCCCAAATTCCTGTCCTAACCAGATAAATATGGCAGTAATTGCTGATACAGTTCTGCCAGAGCTCAGGGATATATCTTAATTATTTTTATCATTATTTTCTTCCAGAACAAGTACAAAGAAAAATTTAGAAAAGAAAGAGGAAAGCCATATGCTTCCACAGTTGATACCCCAGAAATCCGGAGGATCAAGAAAGTGCAGGACCAGCTCAGTGAGGTGGGTAACAACTGCATTTCTAGGGTCATCCAGGTGTTTATATGAAGGGTGAAAATGTCATTATTCTGGGCTTTTTTTAAAAAGGGAAATCAGTCAGTTTTGCTGTGGAATCAATGAAGTTTGTGCACTGTTCCAGGTTAAATACCGCATGGCTGGGGGAGTTGCCAGAACCATTTGCCACGTGGATGAAAAGGCCATGGACATAGAACATGCAAAGAAAGTGTCACAGCAAGTGAGCAAGGTGAGTCTTCTGACTTTCCCAGCACTGCTGGAGCCTGAGGTTGCTGATAAGAGCAAACTTTAGAGCTCAGGGTGCTAAAGCAACATTTATGCAACAGTTTAGAAGCACAGGGAGGGATAGCAGAGAAGTTGGTAAGGCAAATATAAATATAATGTTAAATATTTCCAGTTGCTCTATTCACATGTTACTGCTCTGAGACTTTGATTTTGAAAAATCTTTAAAGCAGGCAGTTTATTTACAGAAGTAAACATTTTTTAAATGATGGAGTGACCAACATGCTGATCTTTCCTTCCAGGTGTTATATAAACAGAACTGGGAGGAGAATAAAGACAAGTACCTGCTTCCCCCTGATGCTCCAGAGCTTGTGAATGCAATAAAAAACACAGCAATGTTCAGCAAGGTAAGAATAAATAACCACAGGTCTCAGTAGCTGAAGTGAAAGAAGCTTTCAAAGCCAGAAATGAATTAATAATGAGCATTCTGGCATTTTTCTTGTAGAAACTCTATACTGAAGACTGGGATGCAGACAAAACATTGTTTTATCCCTACAATGACAGCCCAGAGCTCAGAAGGGTGGCACAGGCTCAGAAGACTCTGAGTGATGTGAGTATCAAAGCAGGGCTGTTGGGTTGTGGTGTAACCTGGGACATGCCATGGACTTTGATTAGATATAAAAGCTTCATCATGGAACATAAAATAACAGAAAATAAAAGTGTGTTAAGTAAGCTCTGATAGTAGTTCTCATAGAAAAATATGTACTTGATGTTAGAGTACAAAGTAGAGCATGTTAGAGTATAAATCCATTGGCAATTTGATGCTGGATTAGGAATGAATGAAATAATTTATTAAGTCAGTAAGAAGACCTCAAGTATCTCCCCAAATGCAGAAACTCTCAGGGTTGTCTCCAAGTCCAGTTCACTCTTGTGGGTCTGCAGATGTGCCTCTAAAACAGTGATAAGAAAAGTCAGGAATTAGTGGGACTAGGATTTACTGGTTTTTAGATACACAGAACTCTTCAACAGGGGATTTCAGCCCTCACTTGAAGATTTCAGTGGATTTTGCAGATGTTCAGAAGTTCCCTGGTAATGCACAGGTTAAAGAATTCCTGCTGAACTGGGCAGAACTTCTTTCATTAATGTGGTGGCAGCAGAGTCCAATGCTGTGATGCTCAAATAAATGTTTATTTCTTCCATCCTTTCAGATTGTCTACAAAAAGGGGCACGATGAAAGGAAAGCAAAATTCACCTCTCTGCCAGACCCCCCTGATGTGGAACAAGCCAAGAAGGTGTCACGGCAGCTGAGTGATGTGAGTACAACCTGCTGCCCAAACCCCAAAAAAAGGAAGAAAGGACCTAAGGAAAGGAAAGGCAAAAGAAAAAACACACAGGAAAACCAATTTTTTGATGGAGAAATTGGGACCAAGTTGCATAATCTTGGAAGTAGGGTTTTAACTCCATTCAGAATTTAACTATTATTCTTTTTCTAAAAAAAAATTATTTTTTGTGTGTTGAAAGTTATCTGCATTTTAAGATTAGAGAGTTGCAATGCTCACTCATAGTGGAGAAACCACTAAGATAATTGCACAGAACCCGTTTGGAAAGTAAAATAATTAATTTAGAGAAAATTTCTTTAATCTTATATTTTCATAGCTTCATTGCCATCAAAAAGATTTTATAACATGTAAATAGAAGGGGATGGTACCATAATTCTTTGAAAAGAATAAAATAATAAGCTTTGTAGGTATCTCCAAAACTATAAAATATGGATTTTTTTTCAAGAATATTTTTGGCATATATGTTTTTTAGCAATGTTTAAAAAGCATTGGAGGAGTTTTATTTTTTATGGTAAGTAATGCAGCTGTGACTGAAAATGCACCTGGAACAATGAGTGAAAACTCAGGGAGGTGTTTTATTGTTAGACAAACTCTTTAAACTTTTAATACTTGATTTCTGCGAGCTTGAATAAATAATAGAAATCACAAATACCAGGTTTGCTTAAAACCAGTTCCAGCAGCAATACCAGTAAATTCTGACTTAATCACCAGGAAGAAAACAGAACTAAAGGAATATGTTAGAGATGATTTATTTATCCTTTTTAGGTCAGGGAAGGTACTAAGAGAAATGACTTGACACTGAAATGGTTTGGCCAAATCATATTTAAGGTGGTTTTGACCATAACTGCTAAAATAGCTATAAGGCAGCTGTCAGCTTTAAAAAGACAGCTTTGAAAAATGAATCTGTCATGTGAAAATGAAGCTGTGTCTTGGGGATTCAATTTTATTATTTTGTTTCCTTACAGGTTATTTACCATGAGGACTATAAAAACAAAATCAAAGGCAAGTGGAGTCAAACTCCGTGCTATGACGTGGCAATTGCAAAAATGAATGCAGAGAATCTGAGCATGGTGAGTGAATCCTGCAGAAAATCTTCAACAGCTTTTTCCCTGTTTATGTTCATGTGGAAAATGCTGAGGCTCCATTTGTGGCATTGCTTGTTTCCTAAATAATCCCTGTTGTAGATGTCTAATTTACAGCTGGATGATGTGTTGTTTTCTGTCTCTGTTCCTAACAGAGGAAATACCAGGAAGACTTTGAAAACATGAAAGACCAAATCTACTTCATGCAGACTGAAACTCCAGAATATGAAGCCAACAAAAGAGCTTCAGAAAATGTCAGCAAGGTGAGGGACCTGTGTGCCACCTGCTCAGCTTGGGAACAGTTCTGAACTCACAAGTTTGTGCTGAAATTGTTTTGGCATGACCTTTCATGGTCCTTTGCCACCATGAACTGAATAACAGGGGCATTTTTCCTGAAGATTTTATCATAGAAAAGATTAATATCACAGAGTGGTTTGGGTGGGAAGGGACTTTAAAGACCACCCAGGGCCACCCTGCCGTGGGCAGGGACACCTTCCCCTGTCCCAGGGTGCTCCAAGCCCCATCCAAACACTTCCAGGGACAGGGCAGCCACACTTCTCTGGGAGTCACACAGGTTAGTGAGCATTTGGCTTTTAATACTGATTTTTAAAGCCTCTTTTTTTTTTTTTATTCTTTCAAGTTCAAATACAGAGCAGACTATGAAAAGAAAAAAGCTATTGCTGATTATAATGTGCTCCCAGCTACAGAGAATCCATTGCTGCAGCAATTAAAAACTGCAGGAAATATTCTGAGTGATGTGAGTATTTTCAGTGTGCAGCTACATCATTTCCAGTCCTGTACCAGAAACCACAATCACCATTTCTTCACAAGGCTTCTCTTTTGAATCCTGTAGTATTTTTAGTTATATAGACCCATATTTGTAATGAGATGGCACCAGCCAGAACAACTCAGGTAAAGAATGAATTCTCCACAGATGAGTCTAGCAACAGCAGTGGCATGTGGATGGCTAATTAGTGGGTAGTTAATTTAGATCCTTGTGGATAATGAATCACAAGAGTTCTTCCCTTACTGTTTTAAGGAATTTCATCTCATAATGATAATATATGTGGTGCTTTTACTTTTTTTATATTATATTCTGGTTATTTGCTGTAACAATCTTCTCGATTCCTCTTTTATTTGTATGGAAAGAGAATGAATATTTGTCAGTGTCAGAAGTTCAAAAACCATTAGCCAGACTTTTCTGTCTTCCCTTACAAACCTAAAAAAAAGTTATTTTTAAAGACCATTGGGAAAACAGTGCCATCTGTTTCTCAGTCCTGTGGGAAAACTTTTTTTTGCAATTGTTTCTATTTTACTCTTGTCATTTTTAACGTGGGGGGGGGGTGTGGTGTGCGGCTTGCAGTGCAATCTCTTGCATGATCTGGTATTATTTGATTTGCAGAAATTATACAAAGAAGCCTATGAACAGTCCAAAGGAAACAAGATGAATTACTGTGAGACACCCAAGTTCCAGACTGATGCTGCTCTGAAGAACTTTAGTGATGTAGGTATTTCACTTGGGGTTTGTCCTTCAGTACTGACCCTCTTGACTCCTTCTGCTTCTCAACTCGTGGATATTTTGGCAGGTAAAATATAAAGATGCATATCAGAAGAATATTTTGGGGCACTACTTGGGCAGCTTTGAGGACCCACATCAGATCCACTGCATGAAGGTTGAAGCCATGAAAAGTGATGTAAGTGTGCCAATGGTTCTGTTTTCCCCATCACTCTGGCAGTTTAGACAAAGCTCAGTTGTGGTGCCTTACTGAATGTTGCTCTTGTTCCTAGAAAAATTACAAAGCAGATTATGAGGAGGAAAAGACAAAGTGCTACTTCCCTCAGACCATAACTCAAGAGTATGAAGCAATCAAGAAGTTGGAGCAATGTAAAGATGTGAGTACAGGACAGCAGTTGTTCGCCACAGAAAAATTAACTGAGTGATCCCTGCTAACATCAGTGACTCTGAGTTTGGCCTCGTTGCTTTATGTGACTTTTAAAAAATAATATCTTCATCTCTATTTTAGGGCCTTTTGTGACATCTAGTGATCAAAACAGATACAGCACAATCCTTTTTAAAACAAACCCATAAAATGAGAGCTGTAGTACCAAAATGAAGAATGAACCTCAACCACTCATGTGCTTAAATCCATATTTTTTAAAATCAATGTTTAAAACGAATTAATTTATTAATAATTGTATTTATTTTATCAACACTTGGAAAATATGCATTTTCTACAAATATTTTTTTATCTTCTTTCAGTACACCTACAAAAAGCATCCTGATCAAACCAAATTCACTTCAGTGACTGACTCTCCAGTACAGAAACAAGCAGAGATCAACAGCAAACAGCTGAGTGATGTAAGTAAACTTTGGAAACACTCTGACATTCCCAATTTCTGCCCTGTGCCTACCTTCACTTCATCCTCCTGAAATAATTGTGTAGGTGGTTGTGTGCATTCACAGTTTTATTCCAGCAGAACATCACCTGGAAATCAGATTTTTAAAAATAGTTTTCCAATTCACAGTCCATAAATTGGGCTGCTAAATATCTTCCTTTCTTTTTCTTTGCAGATATTGTATAAATCCAAAGGGGAAGAAATTATTCACAAGTACCACCTCCCTCCTGATGTGCCCCAGTTCATCCAGGCTAGAGTTAATGCCTACAACATCAGTGATGTGAGTATATTTTGAATTTCAGCACCATGAAGCTCTCCACTGATGGTATCAATTTCATTGCCTTTGTGATAATAAAATTTTTGGTGGCATTATCAGCCTTCCAGGAATGAGATGAAGACTGAAATCTCCCTGAATAGCCTTGGAATTTTAATAGTCTGGCCAGACTGATAAAAAAAAATCAGCCAGGCTGCTTTCTCCCGTCCCTTTAGAGCACAAAGCCTGAGTTTGAAAAAATTTCTGAAGATTCAGTCAAGTGGAAAAGGATTTTGCATAAGAAAGGGAAAAAATGCCACTGATAGAGTTGTTCTAAATGAAAAGTGCAAAAATGCTTGTGGTCTTCATGATTATCTTTGAAATAGATTTATTTCTTGTAATAGTACTGTAGTTTGTGTACAGGTTAACATTTTTTCCTTGAGATTACATGGACTAAACTGGATATTTTAATTCCTGTAATAAAATCTCTTATAATAAAAACATGGGCTTAAACTCTTTATTAGAATTGCTATTCCTGACACTGCAAACTCTTCCCTTTTTTCCCTCCAAGGCTAACTACAAAGCAGACTGGAAGAAAACCCTTTCCAAAGGCTATGATCTGAAACCAGATGCCATTCCAATTATTGCTGCTAAAGCTTCTCGGAATATTGCAAGTGATGTAAGTAGGATTTACATCCAGTGGAACACATACCCCTCCTGCATTTCATTATTTATTATTTATTTACTTGTGCTGGAGACCTGTACTCCTGCTTTAGCAAAAAGTTACAAGTGACTCTTCATTCCTCTCTTAAACATCTCCAATTGAATATTGGGATATTGAATTGGCTGGTGGGGCTGTTCAGTAATTTATTATTATTATTATAGTCTTAATTAAAAGCTGAATGTCCCTGGGAGTTGCAAGCCTCAATGACAATGGTGAGGGAGGGCTTGTAGCTACAGGTGTGGGTTGAGATATGTACCAGGTGTCAAGACAAGCTGAAAAATCCAATAATTCTCTTCTTTTTTTCACCTAAATAATGCTGTGCTATCGTAAAAACCATTTTTGAGATTATAGAATGATCTGCAGCATTAATACTTTGAAACTCAGTGTTCTAAACCCGTGCAAAGGGTGTTTTCTCTTTCCCAAGTGGGTAAAGCTGTTTTTCCTTTGTCTCTAGGTCAAGTACAAGGAATCCTACGAGAAAGACAAAGGCAAGCAGGTCGGGTTCCAGAGCCTGCAGGATGATCCCAAACTCGTCCACTACATGAACGTGGCCAAAATCCAATCGGATCGGGAATACAAGAAAGATTATGAAGTCACCAAGACCAAATATCACACTCCTCTGGATATGTTCAGTGTCACAGCTGCCAAGAAAGCCCAGGAAGTGGTGACAAACACTGGCTATAAGCAGCCAATTCACCATTACACCCTCCTGCCTGATTCTGTGAACCTGGAGCTGTCCAGAAATGTGATGCAGCTTCAGAGTGATGTATGTCCTCAATGATCAGCTCCATTTTTAATTCTCATTGTGGCTGTGTGATATCATTAATCTTTTATGGATAAAAAATTAATTTATATTGTCCAGTATATATTATATTGGATTAACATTAGATTGGGATGTGACTGGTCTGGAATCATTTGTTTTCCAAACATTATCAGAATTATGTGTAGCTATTAAGTTCTAGGAACCTTATCTAGCAAGTAACAACTTTTTTAATATCTCTCTATATTTGGCATATTCCCAGCAAATGAGCATGATTTGCTAATTGATATATTTTTGTAGTCAGATTTTAATTATTGTGATTTTATTTCTCCAAAACACTGGCTCTATCATAATTAAATTTTAATTAAATCTAAATTGCTCCTCCAAAATGAGCAACCAGGGGAAGTTTTAAGGCTTTACGTGTTTTATCTGTATAGACAGTAATTTTTCTTGCCTCACTATGTTTTTCATGTTTATTTTTGAAAAGAATCTGTACAAATCTGACTTCAATAACTGGCTGAGAGGAGTTGGCTGGGTCCCAATTCAGTCACTGGATGTAGAAAAAGCCAAGAAAGCCACAGACATTCTCAGTGAGAAGAAATACCGCCAGCATCCCGACCAGCTCAAGTTCTCCATCCCCATGGATGCCATGGAGCAAGTGCTGGCAAAGCAAAATGCCAAGACCATGAACAAGGTGGGAGAAGTTGTTGGATTGACCCAAAGTTTGGGTCTTTGTCTTGCAAAGTTGTGGGGCAAGGTGCATTCCCGCTGGAATGATCAAAATTTCCAATGGGTGTGGCAGTTAAGACTGGACACTGAGAGATCATGGTAAGCCTCTGGCTGCTCATAATTAAGGGAGTTTCATTTTCTGTTTCTAAAGATTAAAGCTTTCTTCTCCAGATTTATAGTGCTTTGATATTCCTTTTTCTGTAGGACGTATTCCCAGTAAGTGAACTGCAGAAAAACTGGAATTCTGTCAGTTTTGTACAAGTTTCCTGGAAAGTGGAGTTCTTTACACTCATCTCTAGTTATCCAGGACACCACTGATCCTTATTCCTTGTTTTCCATGGAAAGAATGTGAAAATAAATTCTGCTTCCCATTAATGCAGGGAAGAATACAGATTGGAAACTTAAAGCTTCAATATTTATTAATTATCAAAACATACTTTGCAAATTTTTCACAATACTAAAGAAAGGAGGAAGATAATGTTGCCCCTCAGCAGCTCTGTGAAGGTTATTTCTGCTGCTAATAATATTTCTAGGAAAATATTATTTATTGCAAATGAGCAGAACGAAAGCAAACTCTTATTTTATGAGTCCAGCACCTTTTCAATGCTAAAAATTCCTTTGTAATTGCAGAGGCTGTACACAGATAAATGGAACAAAGAGAAGACCAGCATCCATGTGATGCCAGACACCCCAGAAATTCTGCAGTGCAAAGTGAACCAGATGACAATGAGTGATGTGAGTGGCTGTGCTCGTGGTGGGCGTTCACTGCCTCACTGCCATTTTAATGCCTAGTTTGAAAATACCTAACTTCAGAGTTCTGCCTTCATGACACCTGTTCTCTTTCACATCTGAACTTAGAAACTTTACAGAGCTGGATGGGAGGAGGAAAAGAAGAAGGGTTATGACTTGCAGCCAGATGCAATTCCAATAAAAGCAGCCAAAAGCTCCAGGGACATCGCGAGCGACGTGAGTCTGGCTGTGTGATACCATTCCGTGGCTTTATTTAAATTAAGTTACTAAACCTGAGATCTTGTGATCTGCTTTTTCAGTGATAAAACAGAGCTTAGTATTTTATTTTTTAATTGAGGTTTTTGCTGTTCTTTCTCTTTCCTGTTGTCAGTATAAATACAAACTTGCCTATGAGAAGGCCAAAGGGAAGCACATTGGCTTCCGCAGCCTGGAGGACGACCCCAAGCTGGTGCACTTCATGCATGTGGCCAAAATGCAATCTGACAGGGAGTACAAAAAGGGTTATGAGAAGGCCAAGACTAATTTCCACACTCCAGTTGACATGGTCAGCGTGGTGGCAGCCAAGAAAGCTCAGGAAGTGGCTACAAATGCAAACTACAAGAACTTAATCCACACCTACAACGTCCTGCCCGATGCTATGAGCATTGAATTGGCCAAAAACATGATGCAGTTACAAAGTGATGTAAGTAAGAGGTTCTTCAACCTCTGCACTGTGGATGCAAAGTGCTTAGTTTATGAAAAAACTTTGAGATAAATAATATTATTTTCTTAGTGAAATTAGGTCAGGCGTCTACAAAAGTGTAGTACATTATATAAGTTTTTCAACAATTACAGCTGTTTTATTTTTTCTAGACTCTGAAATATTACATTAATGAATTTGAGCTTAGAAATAAACAATTTTATGAATATTTATTCCTTACATGTCCCATCAGAAGCAGTAATTATGTGCAGACCAAGACAGGAAAAGCTTCACTTTTCCTTAATACATTTTATCTTGTACTTCCAATTTATGAGCTGTTTTATGCTTCATACGGTTTTTATCTACTTCCTGCCTGCAGAATCAATACAAAGCAGAATATGATGAAACTATGAAGGGTGTTGGGTGGCTCCCACTGGGCTCCCTGGAAGCTGAGAAGAACAAAAAAGCCATGGAAATTGTGAGTGAGAAGAAATATCGCCAGCATCCAGACAAGTTGAAGTACTCTGTTCCTATGGATTCCATGAACATGGTCTTGGCTTTAAATAATGCCAAAATCATGGATGAGGTAAGAAAGTGCTCAGCAGAATTCATTTAAGCTTGCAGAAGTGGGCAACAATCTACATCTGATTTAATAATCATGTATGCAGATAAATAAAATAAATAAATAAATAAAAAGATAAATGTTCCTCCTGTGGTAGTAACACATCACTGTCAAGGCAGTTTGGATTTCAAGTGGAAAATAGTATTTTAAATTGTTTTATTTAATAATAACAGATGCTGAGGTCTTTATTTTTTTAAATCCTTCCAGCACAAGTACAAACAAGCCTGGGAAGAAGACAAAAAGAAAATTCACATCACCCCAGATATTCCACAGATTGTTTTAGCAAAAGCAAATGCATTCAATATAAGTGAAGTGAGTATTGTTTGAAATGCTGTGACCTTGCTCTTATTTTTTGATTAGGAATAAGTGAGATGAGGGCATGCAAAAGTCTCACCTTGCTAATCTGTAGAAATTTCACAAACCCTCTTAATTTTCCTTTTCCCTGCTTCCTTCCCCAAAATGAGATACCCAGAATTGTCAAGAAAAAGCCATGTTTATAATCAGGTTGTAAAGTGCTCATGCAGACCATTAAAATATAACAGTTGCTAACAAGACTTTGAGTACTGTTCATGTTTGTTACTGTATTTATTATTTTATTTTTAATTTTTTAAATTTCTCCATGCACAAGGTTTTGCACAGGGTTGAAAATGTAGGTAGCACCTGTTTTTTTTGGTAAAAGATGGCATTATAGACAAGTTTTGGTAGCCAATTGTTAAATTTGCATATGCTAAATAAAGTATTGCTTGTAATTATGCACATGTGTAATGTGGGCAGAAAAAGACATTTTTATCTCTTTTTATTTTTTATAGATATAACTTTTCACCAATATTTGTGCATGTGGACAACATGTAAATTTTTTCTTTTTTAAAAGATGTTTCTTTTTTTTCCTTTTGCAGAAAATGTACAGATCTTCATTTGAAGAAACCAGGAAGAAAGGATATGATCTCAGGGCTGATGCTATTCCTGTCAAAGCTGCCAAAGCTTCCAGGGATATTGCCAGTGATGTAAGTTCTTGGGAGAAAAAATGGGCAGGGACAGCTTCCACTACCCCAGGGTGCTCCAACCTGGCCTTGGATAATCCAGGGATCCAGGGGCAGCCACAGCTTCTCTGGGCATCCTGTGTGAGGGCCTCAGCACCTTCATAGGGAAGAGTTTTTTGGTAAATGTGATCTTTGCACCACTTAATTAGTGGCTTGTCAGCAGTTTTCTTCTGTCTTCACTCAGAGTCAGGATTAAAAACACAAAGGAGATGAATTTCCTCATGTTCAGGTTTGGTTGTTTATTAAATCTTATCTAAAGTACAGAGTTCTGCACCACTTCCAGCTACCAGCTAAAAGTGAGCAAAGAGCTGAATCCAGCTAGTTACAAGATCTCTTAAAGCTAAACAGTCCAATAGAGAGCTAACACCTATATTATTTTATATTTTTAACCCAATAACCAAATTCCCGTGACCCTCAGTGCAGCACTAACTGTCCAACCAGAAACCACTACCTGAAATCATGAAGAAAAAGGAAAAACACAGAAAGAAACAACACCCAAAATCCTCAATCTTGTCCCATACCTATTACTATATCATAAAAACCTCAAATTTAAAACCCTTCACCATGTGAAATCATGTACTTCTATTTAACTACACACCCATGGTTTTAACTCCATCACTCAAATTTGGAAGATTTTTCCAAGGCCTCAGGTCAAAAGCAGTGTTCTCCTGGGGGTCTGTGTCAGACAGCACAGAAAGCTCAAAAATCCCAGGTTTCTGGGATCCAACCTTTTTTCCCTAATTTCAAATCTAAATGAATGAAAATCTCTGTTTCTGTTCTCCTCCAGTATAAATACAAATTAGGGTACGAACAAGACAAAGGGAAACTCGTCGGCTTCCGCAGCCTCCAGGATGATCCCAAACTTGTCCACTGCATGCAAGTGGCCAAGATGCAGTCAGACAGGGAGTACAAGAAGGCCTATGAGACCAGCAAGACTCACTACCAGACACCTTCTGATGCCCTCAGCGTGGTGGCAGCCAAGGAGGCCCAGGACCGTGTCACCAACACCAACTACAAACGCCTGATCCACCAGTACATGCTCCTGCCAGATGCAATGAGTTTGGAGCTCTACAGGAACATGAACCAGATCCAAAGTGATGTAAGTCTTTTGTGTTGGTTTTGCATTAAAAGCAACCTGGGGTGGGACATACTCAGAAGTTTTTTCCGTGAGGACTTTCTATATAAATTGGTAAGACTGATTGGAGGCTGATTTAGTAATTGACAGCCTGAGAAACCAATTAAAGAAGCTAGTTTGCTCCATAAATCACATCAAGCTGTAAAAATAGGAAAAGTTTCACAATTTTGCAGATTTCCTGGGCAGCTGCTATTCGTGAAAGTAAAAACACAAAAAAAGTTGGGTTTTTTTTTCCCTCTTAAAAAAATCCCTATTACCAAACAAAAAAAACCTCCTCTCCCTAAAGTAAACTGAAACAATTATTTAAGTAAAATACTGACTGAAGTGTCTCTGTATGTCATTGTTAAAAAAGTGTGGGAAGTAAAAGAGAGAATAGTCTAAAAGTCTTATCCTAAATTTCATATTTTCTCTGTATTGTTAATAAAGTTCTTCTTTATACCCTTTTAAATTTTAAGCCTGCCTTATTTTTACTCCTAATCCTATCTCACAACAGCAATTAAGTACATTAAAATTAACAAACCTAAACTAAACCAAAACAGTTTTCTTTTTGTGATTTGTGTTTTTACATCATGTCTGCAGTTTGGAAAGAACAGGATTATTTTTTATGAGCTGTCTTCTTTTTTGTGGCTTTTGTTTTTCCATCGTGGTTGTGTTTTGGAAAGGATTGGTTTATTCTGTATGAGCTGTTTGTAGATTGTAAACTTTGCTTTTGTGTCCCGTTTGGCAGAATGAGTACAAGCAGGATTACAAGGAGTGGTTCAGGGGGATTGGTTGGAGTCCCATTGGTTCTCTGGATGTGGAGAAATCCAAGAAAGCCACGGAGATCGCGAGCGATCGGAAGTACCGCCAGCACCCCAGCATGTTCCCCTTCACCAAACAGAACGATGCCATGGACCTGGTCCTTGCAAAGCAGAATGCAAATATCATGAACAAAGTGAGTGTTTGGGGGAAAACCAGGCAGGCATTCACATATCATCCATTGCAATAACCACTCTGTAAAGCTCTGTTTATGTGGCAGTGTTCCCCTAGGAAAAACAGCTGTCACAGGCTCCTCTCTTTTAATTTTTTTTCCTCAATGAAACAGTTCTTGATAAACAGCATTGGTTAAAGAGTTTTTTTCTCATTTTTCTCCAGTTTATATTCATCCCATTCTTATATAAAAATGACCAATGCTGAAAATCTTGATAGTTTGGTTTCATTAAAAGCAAGACCAGACAATAATTCAGCTGATTCTGGATTAGATCATTATATAGTAAAATAAATCTGAGTCAGCACCTTCACCTTTTTACTCATCCATATCCAAATGGAAAGATGAAAACCCTGGAAGTTCCATCTTTTGTCATTTATATTAACACATCTGATGTAACTTTCTGTCCACAGCATGCTTATACCCAAGCCTGGGAGAAGGATAAAACTCAGGTCCATGTGATGCCAGACACACCAGATATTCTACAGGCCAAACAGAACAAGACAAACTACAGTCAGGTAGAGTGTTTTGATACATCCTGTCAACATTTTAAATTAATATCTACTGGAGATTTGAACACAGGCAAGAATTTCATGTGGGTAATATTTTCAGAGTAAAATAAGTACCAGCATCAGGCTAGAAAATTAACAGACTAAATTGCATTATAATGTATGGAAAATATAAGTCCTGCTTTGAAGTCTGGAATGCATAGACCATGCTTAGCATAGAATTCAGTCATGTTAAAAATTCCTTACTATAAAATTACAAGTTAGTTGTGTATATTTTTGACCTAACCTGTGGAAAAAGTAGATGCAGTGATTCCAGCTTTTCTCTCAGCTTTCAGATAGAAGAAAGTGACAATTGTGTCAGTAGAAGACACTCAGGTTTTGCTTTGCATCCTTGATCAGAGGCAAATCTTTGACTTTAGAATGCCTGTACTTAAAATCAACTCTTCACAAACTGACTTGGCTGTTAAATGGCTTAATAAAAACCTTATTAAAATTTTGTTGAGCCAATCAAGAAGTGTTCAGTTATCTCAGATGTATGCATTTCAAATTCTCCAGATATGTTTCAAATCAAGATAAGCTATAGTAGGAAGCTGCTAAATAGTGAAAAACTATTGAGTCCCTCTCCCAAGCCTTGGAAGATCAGCATTCCTAGTTTATCAGTTTCCCATTTCTCAGATCCCATTCTAGCAGCCCTTCTCTCATAACTGAAGCCTGTGAGGTGACCAGAATTTGGATCATTAGTGTATATAAATAGCAGGTGACATCCATATGACTGATTTTCATTAATATCATTTTCAATTTTAGAAACTCTACAAGCTTGGCTGGGAAGAAATGATAAAGAAAGGCTATGACCTCACACCTGAAGCCATGTCAGTGAAAGCTGCCAAAGCTTCAAGGGACATTGCAAGTGATGTAAGCAGCACTTTTAAGTCAATGTGATATGCATTGATCTGGTAGGTATAATCTACAGAGTAACAGTAAATTGAATTGCACCTCTCTGCTAAGGTGTGACTTGGAATCAAAGCCAACATTGCTGACAAAACTCCTTCCTGAGCTGTTTTTGTCCAATTTAACAAGTCTGGCATTTTAGCAAGTCCAAAGTTTGGTCCCTTCATGACATGACTGGTCATAAAAAGGGTGGTTTTCTGCTCTTTTGGCTGCTTCATTTTCACAGCAGCAGCAAATTTGGTCCAATTAGCTGAGCCCAGTGCCAGTCCAGAGAAATCCTCATTACAATTCTGAAACAGATGGGGTGACACATGGACTGCTGTTACCATAACTTGGTACAACTCCTGCATTTGTGGAAGAGATCTTATTAATCTTTAGGAAATGCTTCCTTTACTTAAGTATCTTCGTGTCTCATAATTTCTCATTGATGATGTTATTCATCAAAATTCAGTGTGTCAGTTTTAGGGAGCTCTGAACAGAGTGAGTGTGAATCAGATGGCACAGGAGACAATTCCTTTTGCCATGCTCTCTTCCTTTCCCAGGGAGAGCATTCACTGACACCAAGTCATGACCATTAGGTGAGGGGCTGCTGAAACTTCACATGAGATGCCATAAAAAGTTACTCATTTATGGAGTCATAGAATCACAAAATGGTTTGGGTTGGAAGGGGCATTAAGGATTATTCAGTTCCACCCTTTCTGTGAGCAGGGCCACACTCCACTATCCCAGATTGCCCCAAGCCCCATCCCACCTGGCCTTGGACACTCCCATTGGTAATTTCATGAGGAACATGAAGATGAGGGAATATATGGGTATTTTGCTTGCATGTTTGTCACTGTGATTTGAGTGGTGCCACCTTTGCCCCTGCAGTTCAAGTACAAAGAAGGATACCGCAAGCAGCAGGGACATCACATCGGATTCCGCAGCTTGCAGGATGACCCCAAGATGCTGTGGTCCATGCAAGTAGCTAAAATGCAGAGTGAGAGAGAGTACAAGAAAGACTTTGAAAAGTGGAAGACCAAGTTCAATATGCCTGTGGATATGCTGGGCTTCCTTCTGGCTAAGAAGTGTCAGGAGCTGGTCAGTGATGTGGACTACAAACACATCCTGCACCGCTGGACTTGTCTGCCAGACCAGGTCGATGTCACTGAGGCAAAGAGGGTCAACGAGCTGCAGAGTGATGTAAGCTCCCTCTGGGGTTAATTCACTTATTTCCATGTCGAATAATTGGAAAGTATCTTTGATGACTCGCTTTTGATATCAGTATAGATCAGATTGGAGCTAAACTGTCAGTTTGACTTTTCATAGGGTTTAATCAATGAACAGTGAAATAATCTGCTATGGTTTTGATTTTCATCCTTAACAGAACCTGTATAAGTCAGATCTGCAGTGGCTTAGAGGCATTGGATGGAGTCCTTTGGGATCTCTGGAAGCTGAAAAGAACAAGAAAGCTTCTGAAATACTGAATGAGAAGAAGTACAGGCAGCACCCAGACACCATTAAGTTCACAAGTATCCCAGATGCCATGGATGTCGTTTTGGCAAAATCTAATGCCAAAAATAGGAGTGATGTAAGTTGCCTCTAGAGACAGAATATGGGATTCAAAGAGTGAATACATTAATATACATTTTTAAAAGGATCACTGGTTCAGAACGTGCACTTTAAATACGCAGATAGCAGGTGTTTATAGTCAGGGCCTCACTGCTCTTTGTGCCTTATTCAAAAGATGAAGATTTTGAACTCTGGTAATTTACTGAGTGTAACTGCAAATAGAACCTTTAGTAGGCAGTATGTAAATATATTGTCTTAATGCTGTTTCCTTGACATTACATGGATATAAAAAAGAAAAAAAGGTTGTATTTCAGTAAGAAGTCATTGTATTATTTGATTTTACTATCTTGTCTTGTTTACATCCCTAATTCTTGCTTAGTACATCTTTGCTTTGCTAATGCAGAGAAAAGGTGAACTGAAATTACTGCTGTGTAGGTGAACCTTGGATCAGAGCAGGTTTTTGTTTGTGTCTCTTTCAGATACTCTACAAGGAAGCTTGGAACAAGGACAAGACTAAGGTTCACATCATGCCTGATACGCCTGAAATTTTGCTGGCTAAATCAAACTTGATTAACACAAGTGATGTAAGTTTGCATTTGAAACTGGGTATAGAGAATCACAGGGTTGTATTGCTCACCTCTACAGAAAGCTCTGGCAGTAATTCACATTAATATATTTGCTAAAAGAAAATTTTGATCTTCAATGAAATAATCAGAAAACATTTAAATTGTAATTTTAAAATATTTTATATCCAAGGTTACAAAGTACATGTCATTAATAGCACGGTATGAAGTTTAATTAAATTAATTAAATTGTGTTTTGAAACTCATGCTTTCTTTTCAATAATCAGAGGTGGAAAGTCGTAGCATTGAAAAACTCTCTAGAGAATTTTATCTGCATTAATTCCTTTGAACCCTTCTCCAACAGAAACGCTACAAGGTGGGATATGAAGAGTTAAAGAAGAAAGGCTACGACCTCCCTGCTGATGCCATTCCCCTGCAGGCAGCCAAGGCATCCCGAGACATAGCCAGTGAGGTGGGTCTGGCAGAGGGAAAATCAGAGTGGGGCACATAATCTTGGATAAAAAATACTTTATATTAACTGGAGGAGATATGTAAAATTTTAACATGGTTCTATTACTGCCCACCTCAAAGGTTGTGCAAGTCTTAATGGCGTAAAGTTAATTAAATTAAATACAATAATTTAAAGATGATAGTATAGAGCTATGAGAAATCTTGTAATATCTCCTGGACGTTATAACAAATGATAAAAATTTTGGGAAAAAACGAAAGAAAATTAATATAAGTTAGATTCAAAATGATTAATTACTGTATTAATAACAGAGAAACTGAAAAGGCATTTAAAAAGACGTGGTAATTGTTGCTTCTGTGTTCAATTAGTACAAATACAAAACCGCGTACAGAAAACAGCTGGGCCACCACATCGGGGCCAGGAACATCGAGGATGACCCCAAGATGATGTGGTCGATGCACGTGGCCAAGATCCAGAGTGACAGGGAGTACAAGAAGGACTTTGAGAAGTCCAAGACAAGGTTCAGCAGCCCTGTGGACATGCTGGGAGTGGTGTTGGCCAAGAAGTGCCAGGAGCTGGTCAGTGATGCCGATTACCGGCACCCTCTGCACCGCTGGACCTGCCTGCCCGACCAGAACGACGTTGTCCATGCCAAGACAGTGTACGACCTGCAGAGTGATGTGAGTTGTTCTTTACTGGCTGTGTGACAGCCTGGGCTTGTCTGTTCTAGTGGTGGAGGAGGTCTGTGTGGCAAGGGAAGGGCAAGGAATTAAACTCTTTTTTTTTTATGGAGAACCAAGTGTTTCCTAAGACAAGAAACTGTGCAGTTGAGAATGGCATGAATGCCTTAGGAGATGGGTTAAAAGACTCCTCCAGTTATTCTGCAGGTTGCAGATTGCCAGATGTGGTAGGTCTTTGCTGGAAATGCCAGGAAGATGGAGGGGGAAGATTTATAGATCGATGATGGCCTCTTGTGCTGTTGCCGGAGTGCAGAAGGCAGGTTTTTGGAGCTGAGCTTATCTGGAGTCACTTTTGTGGCACAGGCTCATGGGTGACCCAGTAGAAAGTGCTCCATTAAGCAGAGTTTCCCATGGTAGGAGATGAGGCTGTTGGTGTGAGGAGGTGGCTCAGTTGCTTTGTGTCCTTTCCTGTCCTTCCAGAATGTGTACAAGTCTGACCTGCAGTGGCTGAGGGGCATTGGCTGGTCCCCAATTGGGTCATTGGATGTTGAGAAGAACAAGAGGGCGAGTGAGATCCTGAGTGACAAGAAGTACCGGCAGCACCCAGACACCATCAAATTCACGAGCCTTCCTGACTCCATGCCCATGGTGCTGGCAAAGCACAACTCTGAAATCATGAACCAGGTGAGATTTCCTTGTGTTTGCATTCTGAAGGAAATGAACACCTTCTTTCCCTGGATGTTGGTCTGTGTCCTTCCATGACCCGAATTGTGCAAAGAGATGTTGGCTTCTCTTGCCTCAGAGATCTGTGCTCCTTTTTTGAGATGAAATTTTTGTTTGTGTGGTGGGAGCATTAATGGGGTGCAATGTGGAAAAGGAAAGGATGAAGGATTTGGAAATTTTGGGGAAAGGGCAGAAGTTTCTGGGTTAGTGCAAAGTAGAGGCTTCTTGCTTTGGTTCATGGGGATGATCTCATTGAGTTTGTTTTCCTGAGCTATGGGGTCTTACATTCCTCTGTGCTCCTCATTTTGCAGCGCTCGTACATCTCAGCCTGGGAGAAGGACAAAACCAGCATTCACATCATGCCGGACACCCCTGGGATCCTGCTGGCCCAGCAGAACAAAGTGAACTTCAGCGAGGTGGGTGCTTGGTGAGGGTGCAGTGTCTGTCCCTGGGCACTGCCGTGTCCCAGGCAGCAGTGGTGTCTGAGGGCCTGGTGGTGTCTGTTTCAGAAACTGTACAAGCAGGCGATGGAGGAGGAGAAGAAGAAGGGCTACGACATGCGGACAGATGCCATTCCCATCAAATCTGCCAAAGCTTCCCGGGACATCGCCAGTGATGTGAGTGCACAGCAGCCCTCATGGCACACGCTGTCACATGGGTGCCATGTACTGCCAGTTGAACCCAGGGTTTGCAGCTGAGCCAAATGGAGGCAACAAATCCATTACCTGTCACTGCCATTCAGTTGTCCAGCAAAGTTTTTGTTCTATGCTGTCCTCTTGTAGCTGTCCCTGCAGTTATGGGTGTGCACTATTGCAAGGGAAAGCCTAGATGATGTGGAGGAGTAGCCATGGGAGCTGGGTGGTGGCCAGAGCCCAAAGCAGGATCCCTCCTGGGCCTGTGAGTGCATCTCCTCATGCAACAGCCTGGAGTTCTGAGGTGTTGGGGTGCCCTCAGCACTGCCCATCTGCATGGTCCTGACTCTGCAGCAGCACAGCTGAGCTGTGCATGAGGAAAGAAAACTCAAACAAAGTTTTTGTTTAAAAATTAAAGCTGTATAAAAAAAGGGTATTTTTTACTGCTCTTAGGTATTAATACAAAATTGCATTCCTGTATGTTTGCTGTCTTTATTTAATCTTCCCAGTAAGTCCCTGTGTAGTTCCATTTTATTGCCTCAGTAGTTTGAGTAAGAGTTGATTTGGCCACTGTGCTTGAAGAGGAGTAAAAGATTCTTTATGTAGGGGGTATTTATTGAACTTCAGATCTTTAGTATAGCTTTCATGATTTAGAGACTTTTCTTCCTCTCAGTTACTGATCAGTAACTCTTAATATATAGGCCAGGGAGAGCCTTGGAAAATGTGAGTTTTATCAGAAGGATAGTGTGTGGATTCTTTTCTAGCTGTACAGTGTACATCATCAGCTGAACACTTTCACACTATAAACTTTCTGTGGTTTCAGCTGATAAGTTGGTTGGAGGTGATGACACAGGGATTGCTAGGAATGTAAAAAAACTATATAAAATGTAAATGTAAAAATAATACTCAGTGCATACTGGTTTTTCCTACAGTACAAGTACAAGGAAGGGTATCGCAAACAGCTGGGCCACCACATCGGGGCCAGGAACATCGAGGACGACCCCAAGATGATGTGGTCGATGCACGTGGCCAAGATCCAGAGTGACAGGGAGTACAAGAAGGACTTTGAGAAGTTCAAGACAAGGTTCAGCAGCCCTGTGGACATGCTGGGAGTGGTGTTGGCCAAGAAGTGCCAGGAGCTGGTCAGTGACACCGATTACCGGCACTACCTGCATGAATGGACTTGTCTGCCAGACCAGAATGATGTGATCCATGCTAAGCAAGCCTACGACCTGCAGAGTGATGTGAGTACCTGCTGATAGGCCCTGGACTACTGAAATATTTGTAACTTCCTTCAACTATGAATTAGACTAGTTGCTCTCATGTAGTATTTTTTCACGTTGTGTTTTTTTCCCCCTGTTCTAAGCAAGGTCATTATATTTTGAGGAGTGATGGAATCTGAATGTAAGGGCATTGTGAAGGTTTATATGCAGCCAAACAGCAGAATTATCTCCATATAATCCTTCATAATAGTCAATTTTAAAATATTTAAATGCTGATTAACATATAAAGGGGAATTTTTAAACTGCTGCCTTTATATTTTGTAACAGAACTGCTACAAGTCTGACCTGGAATGGCTGCGGGGCATTGGTTGGGTCCCCATTGGTTCCCTGGAAGTTGAGAAGGCCAAGAGAGCAGGGGAGATCCTGAGTGACAAAATCTACCGCCAGCATCCAGACACCATCAAGTTCACCAGCATCCCAGATTCTCTCCCCATGGTGCTGGCCAAGCAGAATGCAGACACCATGAACAAGGTGAGTCTGGATTTGATCAGGTAACACATCAGCAGTCTCTTCCTAAACTCCTGAGACAGGACTAGGACCACAGACTTGTGTCTGTGCTGTGAGATTTCAGCACAGCAAGGCTGTAAAAATGTAATTTCCTTTCTTGATAATCAATGGGAAACTCTTTTTTCATCAAGAGCTGATTTAATAATATCTTCCTAGATAACTACTAAGTTAATTTGTCACAATTATCAATTGTGACTGTCTCCAAATGCTCTGCTGTGCTTGTCCTGCAGCGTTTGTATACTGAGGCCTGGGATAAAGACAAGACACAAATCCACATCATGCCTGACACGCCTGAAATCACACTGGCAAGAGAGAACAAGAAAAACTACAGTCTGGTGAGTGTGGGAGCTCTCCAAATTTAACAGCTCTGTGTTATGGCTGGATCGGGAGTGTTCTGGGAAACCTTCTAGAGATGACACTATCAGTTTCCTTAAGTAACTCCCCTATTTGTAAAAAAAGAATTGTGACTTTAAAAGCATTGTTTGTATATTTGTAGTAGTGTATGCATAGAACAGTGAGCACTGATGAGAAGAAATTCCGTAAATTCCACACAAGTTGTGTAATTCCACTGGACTTTTGGGGAATCATTTCTGCCAGTGTGCATAATTTTGAGAAGGCAAAAATTAATACCAGAAAAGTAAATAACAGCATAATTCTGAAAAGGTGTGATGCCAGCGTTCAGCATTATTTTAGGCAAACAAGTTCACATCAGTAAGCCACATCAGTGGTTTTAAAAAGTAAGTTTTACTCCATTTGCATAGAAGAAAATTTTAGCTCTAAAGTGTAGTCAATGTTACATTATTTAAAGCAGTAAAATAAAAATTAACAAATGTGTTTAGCAAAGGTCTTCCTTTGACATTAATTTGTACCAGCTACTGATCTGAGGTTTTGAGTTAAAGATACATAAAACTGGTTATAATAAATCTAAACACAATTATTAGATCTACTTCCAAGCAATTTGTTCTGCATAGAATATAATATGTGGAACTTATATGAGTCCCATTTGTTAATTCTTCATGTAGAAACAATACAGACAGGCCATGGAAGATGCAAAGAAGAAAGGCTATGATTTGAGAGCTGATGCCATCCCCATCCAAGCAGCCAAAGCATCCAGGCAAATTGCCAGTGATGTAAGAATCTACTTTTTTGTTTCTTTCTATGTTAACATTTCTCCTCTGCAACCTGAAAATTATCAGCTGGATTCTGTAAAAGGCACTGCAGTTAAACTGTGACCTTAATAGATTTTTGCAAGTAAATTATCATGTATGTTCAAAAATAATAAATGTTGAAAAAATTTTAGAACAATATAATGCTGCTATCATGATAATTGTATAGCTCATAACCCTATATGTGTAAATAAGTATTTACAGTATGTTTATCATTATATGTAATAAGGATTAAATGCATTTAATAAGACTAGGATGATTTCTCACTAATATTAGTAAAGCACATTTCTTCAAAAACCAAAATGATAAAAGAATTTTGTTTAATGTTCTAACTCAAATAGCAAAAAAACTTTAGCCCTAGAATCCTAGAATATTATTAGCATGAGAATTAATTTGACTCTTTGGGGTTTTTTTAATGGTAGGTTAGAGATAAGTTCAGAAAGGTTATTGTTAGAAATATTTAATATGAGTAATTGGTATTTATAGGTGATACAGAATTGTAATATCTTGGTTTGTGTTTCAGTACAAGTACAAGGAAGGGTATCGCAAACAGCTGGGCCACCACATCGGGGCCAGGAACATCGAGGACGACCC
>JAOTBB010000369.1:36244764-36263065 GCA_025629985.1 Chamaetylas fuelleborni | reverse complement strand
CACCAGTGGATCTGTCTGCCCGACCAGAACGACGTGATCCACGCCAAGCAAGCCTACGACCTCCAGAGTGATGTGAGCAAACCCTTACATTTCTAATATATCATTAAGTATATTTAATTTGGGTCTTGTAAACTGTAATTTTTAAGGTACAGATTCTACACTTCTAGTCACTTGAGTCAGACTTTTTGAAATGTTTTCATTTTTTCATTCTTCCAATTCTTCCATCAAATTTATGTTTAGTCCTATTTTTTCAGTTCTTAATCTGAGGTATAATTTGTGTGTTACTCAAATACCTTTTCTTTGTGTGTTGCTACAATACCTTTTTTATTTTTGATACTTAATAATTATTTTACTTAATCTTCAAAAACAACAGTTGTTTTCAGAACCTTATTCTCAGAAAAATACCCAGTTGTTCATACAGGATGTGCTTGTTTCTATTAATTTTAATATCTGATCACACTTGCCCATATATAACAAATTTTCAAATTTTTTCAGGCTGTTTACAAATCAGACCTGGAATGGCTGAGAGGCATTGGATGGGTTCCTATTGGTTCCTTGGAAGTTGAGAAAGCCAAGAGAGCTGGAGAAATCCTCAGTGACAGGAAGTATCGGCAACCTGCAGACAAAATCAAATTTACCAGCGTGACCGATTCCTTGCCCATGGTTTTAGCCAAGCAAAATGCTGAGATCATGAACAAGGTGAGGGTGGCATTGCCAGTTAATAGAACTTGTTCATGAGGTGGAAAATTCAAAATACAAAGTAAAACTAGAAGCTTGTGGATTTGAGAGAAAATCAATCTACAGGAAAACTGTTCTCTCAGGGCACAGTCTGAAGTGAGTAGTTTGTTAAAATCTACAGACAAATGTCCCATAAATCACAGATTTTCCAAGGGTGATACTGCATGATGAACGAGTGATGAGGAAATACCTGAAGTTCTCTGGATGTGAGACTTCTGCATCATATCTCAGATCTGGAGGGTGAAAGTCACTAAGTACCTCCTCCTTTATAACAAACATAATCAAACAACTTATACAGAATAATTAATTAACTTTTCCTCCTATGGCTGTTTTTCCACAATCCAAAATCCATCAATTGCTGCACCAGCTTAACCTGAGAAATAATGAGGAGGGACAAAGTTTCCTTCTTGAGCTGTTCAGAGAGAAGCTTTGCTGAGTCAGGGTATAAGAGCTCACTGGAGCTACCCATAGCTGTTTGTAAAATAATTGTAATTGTAAAATAATTTCATAAAGAACTGTTTGTAAAGAGCTGTTTTCCTCTCTTGCAGCGCTTGTACACAGAAGCCTGGGATGCAGACAAGAAGTCCATCCACGTCATGCCTGACACCCCAGACATTCTGTTAGCAAAGGCCAACGCAGCCAACATTAGCAATGTAAGGACATTTAAACATTGATTAAACTAGTGGAAATTCAGAGTGAAATCAGCATTTCTTTAATCCTAAAGATGTTCTAAAATACGCATTCGTGAAAATTTTGAGAGACAATTATGAAATGTAGAAACCTCATGTTTCAGAATATTGATAAGCCATTTTCTGTCTTCTTTTGTGTAGAAACGTTATGTACAAGCCTGGGAAGAAGCCAAAAAGAAGGGTTATGACATGAGAGCTGATGCAATCCCAATCAAAACTGCAAAGGCATCAAGAGATATTGCGAGTGACGTATGTTCTTCCTTTGCATTTATTTTCAGTTACCTTAAAAATAGGAATTTGTATTTTTGTGATCAGTAGCAATAGGAAATTATGGGACCTTCATTCCAGAGTCACTTCTTTTTGCATTTCTAGTACAAGTACAAGGAAACCCACGAGAAGGAGAAAGGCCACTACATCGGGTGCCCCAGTGCCAAGGACGACCCCAAGCTGGCGTTGGCCGCGCGCGCCATGGCCCTGCAGAACGACCGCCTCTACAAAAAGGGCTACAACGACTCCAAGACCCAGATCCACATCCCTGTGGATGCCCTGTCAGTGCAGGCAGCCAAGGAGTGCCAGACCCTGGTCAGTGACATTGACTACAGGCAGTACCTGCACCAGTGGACCTGCCTTCCCGACCAGAACGACGTGATCCACGCACGGCAGGCCTACGACCTCCAGAGTGACGTGAGTGACAATCACTGCAGGAAAGCTTTAGGGCTGCTGTGTGAGGCTCTGTATGTTAGGGACTGGAAAATATACTTTCAAATGATTCTGTGATCGGTCCAAATTGACTTTCCAAATCCTTTCCAAAGATTTCAGCCTGAGTGCCAGAAATATTTGGGGAAGTTCATAAGGAAGCCATGTTTTCTTGGTCTGGTCTAGATATTTGCTTGCTGACTACTTGTAGATTACACCCCTGGTTTGAATAAAGTGTCTTAAAACTATCATTGTTTCTGTGCAAATCAGGGGTGTTGTGTCTAGAAAGAACCTCGTACAGCACAGCATCACTGGCTGCTTGTTGTGTAAAAAGTATGGAAAGAAGTTGGGGAAAGACTTAAAAAAAAACCTCCTTGCACTTAGAGTTAGAACTACAGAGTCCCAAAATAGTTTGGGTTGGGAAAAACCATCTTATTCCCCCTGCCATGGGCAAGGGACACCTTCTACTAGACGTCGTTATTCAGAGCCTCATCCAGACTGGTCTTGAACATCTCCAGGGGCTGAGAATTCAGCAGCTCTCTGGGCTAAGAGTCACCTCTGCAGTGCCAGTAACCCTTGGTTCATTTGTAGAACGTGTACAAGTCTGACCTGGAGTGGCTGAGGGGCATTGGCTGGCTGACAGAAGGTTCTGTGGATGTGGTGAAAGCCAAGAAGGCCCAGGAGCTCCTCAATGACCGTTTGTACCGCACGCGGCCGGAGCAGCTCAAGTTCACCAGCATCACCGACTCCCCTGACATTGTCCTGGCCAAGACCAACGCCATGCAGCTCAGTGATGTAAGCTCACCTTTCACTTACGGGGTGACATTTCTTTTCTTTCTGGTGGAGGGTAGAACTTCTACGATTGGTATGACGAGTTGGGAAATTCTGCAGATTGGAATTACTAAAGAATTGCTCTCGGTGGTTTTTTCTCACCATACTGAATTGTCATTGTTGTTCCTTTCTCCTCAGCGTCTGTATCGTGAGGCCTGGGATAAAGACAAGACCCAGATTTCCCTCCCTTCAGACACTCCTGTCATGCTGCAGTCCAAAGTCAATGCTCTCAACATCAGCAATGTAAGAGAATAACATGAAATATTTGTGAAGTGTTAGAAAATGAAGGCAATTGTTCTTCCAGTTTTTGCTGTAAATGGTGGACTACAAACCCACCTTCTAGTGTGCCTGTAAACAGGAAATTGCATCCAGAGGCTTTTTATCACCTCTCAGCCTATCAACAGGTGTTCATGAACAAACTCCCAAGCTCAGTGTGCAGTTCCACGCAGCTCCTGCTCCCTTTGGCAAAACCTGCCAAATACATTCAATGGAGGAGTTGTTGAAGCCTGCAGACATCATGGTCTGTCTTCAGGAATATTTCTGCTCCCTCTTTGTGTTTTAATCTTGCACCTACTTTAAGTCATGAGTTTTCTGTTGAGACACTTGCCAGGATCATTATTGTAGCTATGCCAGTTATAGGAAGCAAACAGGGCTCCCAAGCTGGTCATTGCAAGCAAGTAGGTTTTTAGAGAAAGCGTTTCACTGTGTTTAACAAAGGTGATTAATTTTCTTTACAGAAACATTATCAGAAGGCCTGGGATGAGGCCAAGGCGAAAAGCTATGACCTAAGAGCTGATGCCATTCCCATCAAACAAGCCAAGGCCTCCAGAGACATTGCCAGTGAGGTACAGCCTTCTCTTTGTGTGTCTCAGCAGAACTGAGTGAAGCTCAGGCTGGCACCTTTTGTCTGGTGGTTGTGTCCAGGTGAGCAACACACCTTCTGTTCTCTCTGCCTTTCCAGTACAAGTACAAGGAAACCCACGAGAAGGAGAAAGGCCACTACATCGGGTGCCCCAGTGCCAAGGACGACCCCAAGCTGGCGTTGGCCGCGCGCGCCATGGCCCTGCAGAACGACCGCCTCTACAAAAAGGGCTACAACGACTCCAAGACCCAGATCCACATCCCTGTGGATGCCCTGTCAGTGCAGGCAGCCAAGGAGTGCCAGACCCTGGTCAGTGACATTGACTACAGGCAGTACCTGCACCAGTGGACCTGCCTTCCCGACCAGAACGACGTGATCCACGCACGGCAGGCCTACGACCTCCAGAGCGACGTGAGTACCCATGGAGATGTGTAGTTTTATTATTTAATAGATTATAGACTTATTCTGATTGTTCAGTGCTGTGCAGTCACAACAGATTTATATTTAGACTGTTTTTTCCATTTTTTTTTACTGCTATTATGTGCTCTTTTACACCCTTAAAAAGCATTGGTTTTATCTCTAAATTTTATAAAACTTTAGTTGATAATGTGTTGCATAATGATTTTGGACAGGTGTGATTTGGAGAGGCTGAAGGATTTGTCTTTCTAGCTTTGTTGGGGTTTAGGAATAATAGCTGTTTCCTTCCTTGGAATCAGGTGGCTTTTGTTACTTCTGTTTACTTGAGTCAGCTTGGAAATTTATTTATTTGGAAGAAAACTCTATGAGGCAGCCAGTGAGAGGTTTTAGTGGCTGATTGCAAAGCAGAAGGAGTCAGTGCAGCTGATTTCCTGACCTGGCTTTGCTGCTTCTCAGTTCTTCTTCCACCCTTTCAATTACAAGCTTTGGAGATGATGTTCTTGTTCTTTGCTTTTTGCCAATTTTCCTGGTAGGCAGCTTGGGGGTTTTGCTAGGACTTGTAAATTGTTGAAATAATTAGAGGAATGAGTGTTTTAGAAGGGACAGAAAGACTCTTCTTAGCTTTTAATATGCATCATCATTAACTGCAACCCCTTCCAGGTGTTTCTTCTTACAAGGTTTAGAATGTGTTGTTTAAGAACTCAACTACTTAAAATCTTGTTGCCAGGTTTAATTTCACTTACAACACCGAACATCTCCTGTGTATAAAAAGGATTAATCTTACTCTAGCTAGGTTTATAAAACATAATTTGCTTTGCTTAGCTTAAAATAATTAAGAAAATAATTTTAAACAATGTTTTCCTTTTCTGACCATCTCACCCAGGCTGTGTATAAGTCAGACCTAGAGTGGCTCCGTGGAATTGGCTGGTTGCCCAATGAGTCTCCAGTAGTTAAGAGGGTGAAGAATGCCCAGGAGCTCCTGAGTGACAACGTGTATCGGACCCCCATTGACAGTGTGAAATACACCAGTGTTGTGGATTCCCCAGATGTTGTTCTGGCCAAGATCAACGCTGAACAGATTAGCATTGTATGTTCCAACCTCCTCAAAGCTACTTCCCCACTAGAAACTAAAGCTGAAGAGAAATCTCACTGCTAAAATATAAAACTGATCTGTGGTGTTTTAAGTTTAATGCTTTTCTGAACATTTTGCTTTTTAGAGATGATAGTTCAGGAGAAATTTATGGGATTTTATGTTACTGATAAGTGAAATTCCATTATTCTGATGATATTATAAAATGACTGTTTTAACAGCCAAAATATAAAGAAGCCTGGGAAAAGGACAAGACTATGATCCACATCATGCCAGACACACCTGAAATCAACCTAGCCAAGGCTAATGCTGTTAATTACAGCCAGGTATGTTTATCATTCTCTTTTCTCTAAAATAGGACGTGAATTATATCATTCAAAGACGTTGAATCTTTTTGAATCTCACTGAGATCTGTTCTCATATAGGGCTTTTGACATTTTCCTTCCCTCTACTGAATATCCTTAAAGTATTTAGCCATTTAAAAATAAATACTCGCATTCAGCTATTTAAAAATTATTAATATCATATCCCACTGAGGGAATATTTTATTGAAAAGGATGAGAATCCATGGCATACAAATATTTTCTACACTTTTACAAACACCATTCTATGCTTTATAGGTTGCACAACTGTGTTGCATGTTTCAGAGGCAGCTGCATTTATGGTTAGGAGCAGGAGAAATGCTTAAAAAATTTCATTGTTTCAGCAAATAAATGGCTGGAAAGTCTGTTTCTATAATGGCAAATGCCAGAGCATTCAGCATGTGTGATGTTTTATCTGCCTTTTCAGAAACAATATAAAGGAGCTTGGGATGAGCTGAAGACGAGCTACGATATGAGAGCAGATGCAATTCCAATCAAGACAGCCAAGGCTTCTAGAGAGATTGCCAGTGATGTAAGTGCCTAAAGAGGCATCTCCCATGCTCCACGAGCTCTTCCATGCAAGCTGCTACTAATGGTGACCTCTGCTCTTCCCGCAGTACAAATACAAGCTGGAGCACGAGAAGCAGAAAGGACACTACGTGGGAGTGCCGAACGCGAAGGGAGATTCCAAAATCCAGTTTGCCCTGGACGTAGCCAAAGTCCAGAGCGAACGAGAGTACAAGAAGTATTTTGCCAAGCAGAAGACCCAGTGCCACCTGCCAGTGGACATGATGTCCATCGTGGCAGCCAAGCACGGGCAGACCCTGGTGAGCGATGCCGATTACCGGCACTACCTGCACCAGTGGATCTGCCTCCCTGATCAGAACGACGTCATTCATGCCAGGCAAGCCTACGACCTCCAGAGTGATGTAAGTTCACCTGAAAACACCCCTCAACTTCATCCTGCATTGCCTCCTCTTATTCTGCTTCAACTACAGGAGAAGGAGAATCTTTTCCTGAATTTCCTGAATTGAGGGAACTCACCTTGCTCTTTGTTAGAATTGCAAAGTTTAGGCCATTTATAAATTGCCGTGTTTGAAGGGTGATAAATTCAGATGTAGTGCTCATGTTGGAATTACTGCTCCCCTTTTAACCACTGAAAGTAAATTCTGTTATTTATGAATCTTGCTGGATGGTACAGGGAAATGTGGCTAAGAGCATGGACCCTGTTTTGTTTTCCCAGGCTGTTTATAAAGCTGATTTGGAATGGCTGCGGGGAATCGGATGGTTGCCAAATGATTCCCTTGGAGTCAAGCATGTCAAATATGCTGGAGATCTCCTGAGTGAGGTAACCAAATGTTTTTCAATACTAAAATTTTCTTTGGGGTATTTGTCACTCAAAGTATTTTAAATGGTTTAAACAATGAGGTTTGTTTTTTTTCAAATGAAAAATGCAACTGTATTTTCACAACATTCATTGTGTCTGGAGAGGTTTTTCTCCATGTGAGCTTCCTTGTCTTGTGTATCTATTCAGAATTGCTGTATTAGGCATCAAATATTCCAGGGTAATCTGTTCTTGTTTTTCTTGTACAGAGGAAGTACCGCACAAAAGCCGAAACTCTCCCGTTCACTCCCGTGGCTGACAGAGTTGATTATGTCACAGCAAAGAACAGCACTGAAATCCTCAGTGATGTAAGCTTGCTCTCAGTGTCTGGGCTACATTTGACTTTTGTGATTCTGTATATAATGTGCTTTGTCTAATGGCCTTGCAAATTCAGGGGGTGGTTTATTGTTTTGTGTGTAAATTATGGTGTTTTCCCAGTTGTGTGGTGGTGCTACAAGGCAGTCATTTCTTTGTGTCCTAGATTAAATACCGCAAAGAATGGAATGAGGCCAAGACCAATTACACTCTCACAGATACACCACAGCTGGATATGGCTCGAGAGGCAGCCAGAATTCTAAATCAGGTACGTGGTCTCTCCTTGACAGCATCTACTCTCATTTTTTAGGTCTTTAGAAAACCTGCCTTACTGATAACAACCTGAAGGAAGGATTTATTATCTTTATACTTCTATATAAATTTCATACATTAAGTAATCACCATCACTGTAGCAGTGTTGGGTTCTTCATCACCTTTATTTCCCACAGAATTTGTACAAGGAAAGTTGGGAGAAAGAAAAAGCCACTGGTTACCTCCTGCCTCCTGACACGGTGCAGATCTCTCATGCCAAGCACTCAAGTGATGTCCAAAGTGAGGTAATGATTTTTCTCATTAGGAAGATAAATGCTTGAAGTCTGAAATGTTAAAGGCCTTGAAAATTCCCGAACACACTTAAAAAGCTTTTAATCTGAGGTAACACCCAGACTTTTCATGGCCTGTGAATTCCACTGTCCTCCAAATAATTCAGCTGTCTTTGTGATTATGGGATTTGGAGATATTAGTGCTGAAGGGCAGATTCCTTCCACATTCACTCTCTCCAGAAATAATCCTTTCAAAATCAACTGAGCTGGACTTCCATCTTTTATAAGTGTTAAATAATTGAAGTGCCACTATGTTTATAATATAGCTCTGATTTCACTTTTTGGCCTATCAAAACCTGTAGGCCAGTACACACTTTACATTTTAAACATTTGCATAATGGATCTTGCAATTATTATATGAATCTTATATGGTATAAATATTTTGTCAAAACAGTATGATGTAAGTACCGTAAATAAGCATCCATTCTTCAGACAATCTCAAATAATTTGTTGCCAAAATGAGACTAAATGCACTTGTTAGGAAACATTTTCTAGCAAGTCTTTCCTCTTGTGTTAGCAATACTTTTTACTGAAAATTGGGAGTATATTGGACTAGAAAATGCTGTATTTTAAACTGGAAGGCCTATACAAAGTAACATTATTGTTTGTGACCAGATTTTTATCTGGTCGTGTACTGAAAACCTAAGGCTGCATTTGACAGCTCCCTGTCTCATCTGCTCTTTGTGTTGACAAACCCAGGTTGTTCCCAGGTTAAAAGCAGAGTGGATACAGCCAGTGCTGATTTTCTCTGTGTTTCTCCTCTCTCCCATCAGCTGAAATACAAAGCTGAGTATGTCAAGCAGAGAGGTCACTACGTGGGAGTTGCCAAGATGAGGGATGACCCCAAGCTGGTGTGGTACGAGCACGCGGGCGAGATCCAGAACGACCGGCTCTACAAATCAGACTACAACAAAACCAAGTCCAAAATCCACATGCCTTCAGATGCCATGGCAGTTGTGGCAGCCAAGGAGGGCCAGAACTTGGTCAGTGATGTTGAGTACCGCCAGTACCTGCACCAGTGGACCTGCCTCCCTGACCAGAGCGACGTGATCCACGCACGGCAGGCCTACGACCTCCAGAGTGATGTGAGTGATGGCGCAGCCCTACGAGGTCCTTTCCACATGGTCTGGCCTCAGGATGCTGCCCACAGCACCTTATCCACCCTCAGTTCAATGATTTCTGTCTTTTTGCATTGTCTTTCTGGTTTAGAACATCTATAAAGCTGATCTGGAGTGGCTCCGTGGCTGTGGTTGGATCCCTCTCGATTCAGTGGAGCATAAGAAAGTTAAGAATGCACAGGAACTGATAAACAAGGTAAGAGAAAATATTTCAGCAGTTCCACAATTAGCGCTTCTTTCTCTTGCACAGTGTTTAAGACGTTATTTCACCTCTCTGCAGAGAGCATACACAAAAGAAGCCCTGGAGAACTTCTCCAAATACACCAGCGTGGTTGACACTCCTGAGATCGTTTTGGCAAAGATGAACTCTGTCAATCAGAGTGATGTATGTACCTTTTTAAAAAAATGTAAATTCCTATAGAAGTATTAATAGATTATTTATTGCTTTTGCTAACTTTACTAGTTTTAGACATATATTTGTGTGTGCACCTCATTAATAACAGGCTTTCCTGGGGTAAACAAGTTTAGGAAGAAGTGATATGAATGAACAACACAATATTGCTGTCCAAATAATTTAACATTTTCCTGTAGATATGGCATGTCTCTGACTTAGAGTTTGCACAGATTTTTCTTACAGTAGTTGAAACTGAGTCCTCTTCTTGATGAACAGTTCCTGGAGTTGCTAAACTGTATTTGCTGAGCAGTATCTTAAATTTTTCAAGAATACCATGTGGATTTTGAGGTGACACAGTAACATTGCCTGTATATTACAATGGGTGGAATGTACTACACAACACTGTGACATAAGAGAAAATTAATGTCTACTACAATAGATGGACTAAAAAGAATAATGTATTTCTCCTGTGGAATTAATACTGTGTTTGCTTTCTTTTGCAGCTAAAATACAAAGAAACATTTAACCAGGAGAAAGGCCAATACATTGGGTCTGATGATACTCCTGCTCTGCACCACGCCAAAGACATGTCCTTGCTCCACAGTGAGGTGAGATCCCATAAATATCAACCTTTGAAAGCAGCAGAGTGTGGGGAGTGTGGGGTGGACTTGAGGAACTGTTTTACTCTCAGCAGTGGCACTGGGAAGGTTATTTAATCCCTTTTTTCTTCAGCTTTCCCATTTGGATCATTGGAAACAAGATGACTTCTTTCCTTGTTGAGGTGATCTCAAAGGAGAGCTGTGTGGTGCTTGGAAGTCATAATAGAGTGACAAAACCAAATATAATTCCATCCAAAAATATCTTCTGAGCCTACTGATAAATTTTACATTTAAGAAATAAAAACTACAGATTATTTACATTATTAAGCAATTACTTTTGAGTAGTTTCACTGATTTTAATGAGAAAACTCAATTTTTTAAAATATAAGTGATTGCTCATTCATATGAATAGGCACTTCATAATTTAATTGGAAGGCGAATATATTTAATATTTAACAAAATAAGTATTAGAAAATTGCCATTGACACTAATGTTTTTTTAATAAACACCAATATTTCTTGAAGATTTTTCACAATTTTGAGCATCTATAAAATTATCAATCTCAATTCTATATTGCATTTTTAAACCAGAGCTCATATCTGTATTTTTAGATATTTTCGTTACTCTTCTGGTATAAATATAATAAAGAGAGCAAAAATCAGCTCAAATTTGTGCTCTGGTAGCTTCCTGAAGTGAACACTTGTGCAGTTTGCCTTATACTGAATGACTGTTCAAAATGAACATTCTCCATTTAATTTATTGGGAACCACTCTGTAAAAGCATTCAGTTTTCCATGTCATATCCCATGTGCGTATAACTGGGAAATAGAATTGATTTTTTCATCAAAACCTGTATGTGCTTTGTCTAGAAACATTACAAGAAGGCTTGGGAGAAGAGCAAGCCCATTGGATACACCCTGGATGAGAAATACGTTCCACTTGTGGGAGCCAAACATGCAAACCACATCAACAGCGAGGTCAGCAGGGATTTCCCATTATTTCCCTTTTTCCCCCCACAAATATGATGTTAGAATGAACATTAAAATTACCACATGGATATTTTTCAGCTTAAATATAAGGAAATATACGAGAAGCTGAAAGGCCATTACCTGGCTGGGAAGGATATTGGTGATTTCCCCAGTGTCATTCACTCCCGGGAATTCCAGAAAATGAGGAGCGCGGTAAGGAATGAACCAGTCTGGAATATTTTCCATTTCCTTTATTTCACTGCTTATTTCACTGGTGAAATTCACTATTTCATTGCTTAAACATAAATAATGCAAAGCTTAGTAGAACTGTAGAATCACAGGATCATTAAGGTTGGAAAAGACTTCCAAGATCAAGTTCAGCCTTAACATAAATCCACAATAATATCAGTAAAAATTATTTCAACATGTTTATGTTTCCTGAATGCTTATTTTATATGTGAATTGAATAATTTAATTTAAAATTATTTAGGAGATTGAGAAGGGATTTGTTGAGCTATTAGAAATACTACAGTAAGGAAAAAAGCCCTCTTTTTTTGTTTCAGTCTAAGGATCTGAGCAGTAAAAAATACCATGTGGGATTCATTTCCTTTACATATAAAAGTGTAGCTTTTGAGTTGAAATAGGAATTCAAGAACTGGAAAAGGAAATGCACATTTGGTGTGTTGTTGTTGTTAGCACTGCACATACAATGTGTCATGCAGGCCATAAAATCAGTGTAATCCCAAATATTCTATCTTTAATTAGATGAAAACTATGTGTGGAACATGAGTTTTTTAATCCTGAAGGCTTGTTAGTTTTCTCATCAGCTGTTAAAACTGCAAGTGAAGGTAATTGTTGTCCTTGCAAAATAAAAGGTGATTAATATCCAAGTTAGGATTTCTATCCTGTTGAAGCCCATAGGAGCTTAGCTACTAAAAGCAGGAAACACATCTCAGATTATGTTGTCATCTTTTAGTCCAAAATCCAAAATTGTACAGAAAATCACTCTTATTTCCTCTCACCTTTTCCCAATCTTTGCTTTCCAGCTGGCCTACAGAAAGAATTATGAAGACACCAAGAAGAATGTCCATATTCCTGCTGACATGATGAACCATGTCCTGGCCAAGAAGTGCCAGTACATCCTCAGTGATCTGGAATACCGCACGTACTTCCACCAGTGGAGTTGTTCCCCTGAAGAAAACGATGTTATTCATGCCAGGAAAGCCCAGGAGATTCTGAGTGATGTAAGTTTATCATTTATTTAAAATCATAAAATAGGCTGGGTTGGAAGGGGCCCATCAAGATCATCGAGTCCAACTCCTGGGCCTGCACAGGACAGCCCAAAAATCCCCCCAGGAGCCTGAGGGCATTGTCCAAACCCTTCTAAACTTATGTGAACTTACTGAACCCATTTGTTTGACATTACAGCAGCCTTTCCCATCATTTTTCCCAAGTATCTCCCATAATATTTAAATATGAAATTGATAAATTAATAACCGTGGCTTTAGATTCTTAGTACCAATCACTGCAGCAATCCTTATCTATTGTAATTGGGAATGCTGGAATTAGCACAAGGGCCAGAATAGCATCCAGAATCTTTCTGGATCCAGTGGGTCTGGAAGAGAATTCCCCTTATTTGTTGGGGTTGTATCAGCCCATAGCTGAGAGAATGGTGCTCATATTCTGCAGTCAGTGGTGTCTCAGCTTGGGCCAACCAACCTGCCCAAGAAAATCTGAGGGTGTGTTAATTGCCTGGCTTAGTTGGATGCAGAATTCCTTGGTTTAATTGGCAGAAGGCAAACTTCTTCCTAACCTAATGTTCTGTTCACTTCCATGTAGGCTGTGTATAAAGATGACTTAAATTGGCTGAAGGGACTTGGGTGTTATGTCTGGGATACTCCACAAATCATACAGGCTAAGAAATCCTATGACCTGCAGAGCCAGGTAAGTTTTCCTTAAATAAATAAATATTTATTTATTTTTTCTTCTGTTTATGCTTCACTGAGGTCGACATGTCCTAGTTCAGAGCAGAATGAAGTAATTGCTGTTATATCAGAAATATTTTGTTCAAACAGTGAAAATACAGTCATAGAGTTGCTTCTGTAAAGACATCACTTGAGTTATTGGTGGAGGAGAAAACACAAGAATGTAAAGATAGCTGTGTTTTTTTATTTCATTATTCCTTAGTTCATACTGACTGTATATTAAGGATTTCTATTTTATGACCTGTCACTTTCAGAGTCGATCTTAACTGAGCTGTAATCTCTGACTTCTGTCCAGATGTGATTTTAAAGGAAGCTGGCAGGGGATTTCCAGGTCATTTTCAGCACTGACGAGTGTTTTGTTGGTTTTGTGTCCCTAGATAAAATACACCTCTGCAGGGAAGGAGAACTTCCAGAACTTCAGCGTGGTTACAGACACCCCTGTCTATGTGACTGCTCTGCAAAGTGCTGCCAATGCCAGTGAGGTGAATCCCCACCTTTTCTGCTCAGGATTGTCCTTCTGAACATTGAAACAATCTACTAAACCCAGCTTTCATTCCCAGGTGAAATACAAGGAGGAATTCCACAAAACTAAGGACAAGTACACAACTGTGACTGAGACAGTGGATTCAGAAAGAGTTCAGAATTTGAAACACCTCTATAGTGATGTAAGTGTTTATGCACTTTTTTTTTCTTAAGGACCTATAATGTGGGATTTTCATTTTATTTTGTTTGTTCACTCTGTTTGAAGATAAACATCCAAACCAGGAGCTTCTCAAAGCCAATGCTGGCCTTTTGCACTACTTGGGCTTGGAGGAGATGTTGTATTTCAGGCAAGGGTCATATTTTCCAATTGTAATGCCAATCTTGGCAAAACACCTGGATTATTAAAAATTACACCTGAACAAAGTTAAAACCTCATATGAGAACAGACATGAATAGTTAGAAAGGATTTTTATCACCTTTTACATGCACTTGATATTAAGTATCACATAATATCTTCTTTACAATACTTTACTATGTGATATCTAAATAAAAGCAAAAGATTTCTATTTTTTATTTTTTATTTATATTAGTTATTGGTAGTTATTTACAAGAATTAATTTCCCACTCACACAAACTTTCTATTTCCCCACAGAACCTCTACAAGAAGGCCTGGGATAAAGTGAAGGCCACCAGCTATGCACTGCCCTCAGATTCTGTAGCCTTGGCACGTGCCAAAGAACTGAAGCACAATGCAAGCACCGTAAGTGAAATAAAGTGAAATAAATTCTTTATTTTTTTTTAATCAGATCATCAATTCCAACAATTAAATCCTTCATGCCTTGCATCTACTATAGATATAAATATTTTTTAAACTTTGATTTACCTTCTCTTTTTAATTGAGATATAATATGTATCTGTAGATAATGATTTTTCTCTGATACTCTTTTGAGTAACAGTCCTTTGTGGCTTCTTGTCATGGAAAGAAAAATCAGTTTTTATAGTAATCCAAACTGAAAATATTAGGGTTTTTCTAGTCTAAGTTTCATGAGCATCCAGGTCAGAAAAACACCAAAAATCTTTAAATGATGCTTACTAAGTATAGAAAGCATCTTATGCTTTACTGAAGTTGAAATTAAGAGAGACCACTCCCCACAGATCTCTTTAAATGAAACAGCTGGAACAATAAATAAATAAGTGCCTTATTCCACATCTATTTATTTTAAAAATCCTCTAGTCAGCTGTTGTTTTACAACCTGACTGTTATGATGTGCTTTCTTTGCCATTTAAGACAGAACACAAAACAAAATTCCTGCTTTAAAGCCTTTCTCTACTTGTTGGTCTCAACTTTTTTTGCTTAATGATGATGAATTTTGTTCCAAAACCACTACTGACTCGTTGGAGTCAGTTAATTGCTGCATTTCTTTGCTTGTGCTCAGGTCAAATACCGTGAGGAATATGACAAGTTCAAAGCCCTGTACACCCTCCCCAGAGGTGTTGAGGATGATCCCAATACAGAAAGGTGCCTCAGAGTTGGAAAGCTCAACATTGATGTAAGTGTTGGTTCTGGATGTGTGTTTTCCTGATAAAGCCATGCTTGTCTCAGAAGCAGCCACTCAAAGAATCCCCATGCCTTGGTCCAGACATCCCATTCCCATGTGCATTTGGCAGTGTGCAGTATTTGCTAAATTCTGGAATGCAACCATAAATTTAAGTTTTAACTCAATTACTGCATTGCCTGCATGGCCAAACCTTTAGTGTAATATGGGTCGAATCATCTTCTGCCTCCTTTTAACTCATCAGCTCAATGAAAATTGAACAAATCACGTTTTACCTCCCTTGCTGAGGTTCTGCAAATTATTTTTAGAGCAGGCCAGATGTAAATTTTAGTCAGAGCCAAAGTGATTGCTCTCCCACTGACATCCCATGAAAACAGCAATGATTTCCTCCAAACTGATCAACAATTTATGCCTCAGCTTGTCTTTGGTTACTGCTGGGAACCAGGGAAAAAGCAGCCTTGAAGCCTTGTGTTTCTCAGGCTGCACAAAGATAAGAAATTATAACAATGATTATGCACTTGCAGAGCCACATGAGTGTCTCGTGCTGTTTTGCAGAAAGCATGTTTTCAAAAAAGTGTTGCCTTCTTGGACCAATGAGTCTTTTCTATTCTGTTTTACATGAACTACCCTATATAAGTGTGGTGTTTCTTTAAATAAAGAAGAACTATGTTGCATTATCCTTTAGCCAAAATGCAAAATCAGCTTTATTAAAACATTTCTTTAACTCCATAGCGCCTGTACAAAGAAGCCTACGAGAAGACCAAGGCCAAGGTCCACATTGTGCCAGACATGGTGGACATCATCTCAGCCAAGGATGCCCAGAAGAAGATCAGCGAGGTCGATTATCGCACGCGGCTCCACGAGTGGCTCTGCCTGCCAGACCTGCAGGTCAACACCCATGTGAGAACAGTCACTGACCAAATCAGTGATGTAAGTCCCCAAATCTCTTGTTCCTGGCTTGCTTTTGAGAGCATTCCCTCATTTGTGCTCTGCTGGAGGAAATGATTTAGCAAAAAATGTCGCTGGAGCGCTCTGAAGTTGGCGCTTCATTTTTATGACACTTTGCAATAAACGGGTCATTGAGATGGGGCTTAGTTACATAGAATCAGAAAATCCCAGAATGGTTTGGGTTGGAAAGGACCTTAAAGCTCATCTAATTCCACTCCCTGCCATGGGACACCTTCCACTATCCCAGGTTGTTCCAGCCCCTGTCCAACCTGGCCTTGGATACTTCCAGGGATGGTGAGTCTACAACCTCTGTGCAACAATTTCAATAATTTCAGTGTTAATAGTGTAGGCATTTGGGTCGTAACATCACAGTTCTACCCTGCCTGTAAATTGTCCTTTATTTGGTTGCATGAGGTTTGGAAGTCTGAGAAAAGCCTGGTTGGACAAAGCTTCTGCACACTTGCCTTGAGCAGGTCAGCCCAGGGGTAGGATCTGGCAGTAAATCAGTGTCCAAGTAGGATGTGCAGGTAGGTTTTTTTTTAAAAAAAAAATTACTGGATTTTTAATTTATTGCCCAAATTGAAGGAAATTGAACAAAAATTATTTAAATTCCAGAAGGAATTATTTTGATTTTCTCAAACAACAGCAACAACAGCAACAAAAATCAAAGTAGTAGAAACCTTTCTTGCCATCATTTGACAGCTGTGTTTTGGAGTGATTTAGAAGTAAGGGATCAGATCCTGATGGAATTCTTACAGGTTCCTTCTCTGCTTCCTTAGGTGATCTACAAGGATGACCTGAACTGGCTGAAAGGCATTGGCTGCTTTGTCTGGGACACTCCTGAAATCCTTCATGCCAAACAAGCCTATGACCTTCGCAGTGATGTGAGTGGATAACTCTGGGTTTGCTTCTTAATCTTCTTTTTCACTCCACTGTGGCTTTATTCCACTCCAGGTGTAGCTCTGGAAAATGTTATTTGTCCTTCTTAATTGGAGGAGTTATTAAATAACAAGCCATAGTTCCAATATATTTTCTGTTTCAATGGTGGTTCACTGATAAAATAGCTCAGTGATGAAATAAATAGTAAGAATAGTAAATATGAAAATGCAATAAATGAAATTAAAATTACTAGCATTAGTAATTAGAGCTCTTGTTTTCTCTCTGCAGATTAAGTACAAATCTAAGGCAGAAAAAATGAAGAAGGACTTCACTGTGGTCACAGACACTCCTGTCTATGTCCAGAATGTGATCAGTGCCTTGAATTTAAGTGAGGTAAGTGTTTCTCTCACCTTCCATCCAGTATTCCAGATGCTGTAACTTCACTAGCCTTAGAAATATGACTTTTAATATGTTTTTAATAATTTAATTTTAATCATTGTTGGTTATCTACACCTCGTTGTAGACACAATCACTAAAATCATTAATTGTCTGAAGCCAAAAAGCTTTAATCCATTTTTTTAGGAACAATTCCCATTGTATGCAAACAAACATCCTGTGAGAGAATGTGACAGTGATGACTTTTTCTCTTTCCCAGGCTGTCTATCGTGGTGATTACAAGAAGAATGTCCAAGGCAAGATGATCCCTACTGATAAAACAGTGGATTTGGAGCGGGCGTATAATGCAAACAAAATACAGAGTGAAGTAAGTAAAAGACTTTGGGCCCCACAGTGATGCTGAAAAACCATATTGTCTGGTTTTAGCTTTTCAGGTGAAGCTGCATGCCACTGCTCTGAAATGGAAGCGGGAAAATATCATCATTTGAGCTATAAAAACACATTTTAATGCATTTTTTCCCCCAGACATGGGGGAAATCTTTTGCCAGTTGTGATTGAATGATTTCTGAGATTGAGGGATTTTCCCCTCCAGTGTTGCTGGCAGTTATACAAAGTCTCTCTCTCTCCTCTTGCAGAATTTGTATCGCTGGGCTGGTGTGAATGCTCTTCCCACTGGGTACAGCCTTCCCACGGACACCCCGAACTTCCAGCATGCCAAACACGTGCAGCACATTGGCAGTGATGTAAGTCAGGCACTAAATCCTTCTACACCAGTGTCTTGGTTTGAAAGACAGATGTCTTCTAAGAAAGGCAGGAGCCTCTCTTTGAAATGGAAAATGCAAACTCCCTCCCTCCAAATTATTATAATTTTGAAATTAAGGAGCTCTCGGGTAAAGATATGGGAATAGGAATTACAGTTCTTTACTAGGAAAATTAAAATAGAAATGCAGTATTACAAAGAACAATCCCAAAACACTGCCAGAGTCAGAA
>JAOTBB010000369.1:36216333-36234057 GCA_025629985.1 Chamaetylas fuelleborni | reverse complement strand
TTTTTGCTCTAGTGGCTCTTTTTTTTTTTTTTTTTTTTTTTGAGGCTTGAACAAAATACTTCATATGTTGCTGTGTTTATTAATTTCTTATATGGATACTGTGAATACATAAGGTAAATATTCTGATCTAAAATAAATATGTTTTGATTCTGGGGCAATAGAAAAGTAAGAAGGAGAGAGAAAGGGGTGGATAGAATAATACAGAATTTAGGATTCCTGCTCCTAATTCCTTCTCCTGCCCCTTCTCTCTGTCCTTTGTTTTGTTGTTCCTTAGGTATCTATAAATGATGATACTGAAACTTCTGAAACTCAGTGTAGTACTGTCAGAATAAATAGCCTGAATCTCATCCAGATGCTCTGTGGATTTCTACATAACTAGTAAATCTAGGAGGAAAAATAACAATTTTTATCCAGATACTAAACTGGATCACTAAGAGACAGAGATGTGAATTGAAGGACATTTTTTAAGTTCCAAACTGAGTGCTGAGATTCTCTGAAGGAGTTTTCAGTTAGTGTAACTATCAGAAAATAAGTTTCTTCAGAGGATTTCCTTTGGCTGCAAAAACCTGGAGATATTCAGAATTATTGGTCTTTAATAGATTTAGTTTAGTCTTAGTCTGTGCCTTGTGGTGATTTAAAACTGCCACATTTTCTATTTCTATTTTTAAAGAGAAGTGCTGCTGGAGAAGACTCTCCTTCAGGCAGGTGCTTAAAATCAAGTTTTATCTGTAGAATTTATTTTTCATGGAATCCCAGAATTATTTAGGTTGGAAAAGCCCTCCAAGACCATCAAATCCAAGCTGTGCCCAACCCTCACCTCATCACCAGCCCAGAGCCCTGACTCTGATTTTCTGACTGCCACCTCCAGCCATTTCCTCCTACTTAGATTTTATCCAGACAACTTTAATTAGGTTTTTCCTATTTGGATGCTTTTCCTGTTGATGCTGATATGATCTTTGTAAGCAGTTCTACATCTTTGTCTTTCTTTAGTTGAAATACAAAGAAATGTATGAGAGGAGCAAATCTCGCTGCACTGTCGTGGCGGATTCAGTTCACATCAAAACTCCCAGACACGCCTACAAACTGAACAGCAACGTGAGTTCTGTCCTGGTCATGTGTTAATTTTATTCTGGAGGGTGTTGGGAACTGGCAGTGGAAGCCACAAGGAATTATTTCCACAAGAAATGAAATTCCACTGAACTTTTTGGGCATCTCTTCTAATCCTTACGCTGCTGGAATAAAATGTGGTTTAATTTATTTCATACTGAAGTGCTCACTATGGTGAGTTGTCCTTGAGGTTCTTGTATGTCACACATCCCATCCTTCCAGCTGTCCTCTGTTTTCCTGGCAGAGACACAACTGTCCCAGGAATTCTGTGGGATGATGCTGTGGGAGACAAAGAAAGCTTCATGGAAAACTTCCCTGTATTTTCTGTTATTGGTGCCCAACAGTCATTTCAGCAGGAAGGATCTGAAAGCTCTCCCCTTCTCCAAAGTCAGGACATGATTTCAGTCCTTCATATTCCTTTCTCCACCCAGCAGTGGAAAATCTGCAGTGACTGAGCTATGCCTGACCCAGAGAAAAGCCCTTATCTGGTGCAGATACATTTTCTCACAGACCAAAAGAGAATTGGCCTCTGTATGTATGTGCAAAGTACCAATTTCCAATGAACTTTTCCTGTTTGGTTTTTCCCTGCACACAGCTGGATTATAAGAAGAAATATGAAGCAGCCAAAGCCCACTGGCACCTGATTGCTGACAGGCCTGACTTTGTCCAAGCAGCCAAGTCCTCTCTGCAGCAGAGTGATGTAAGAAAATTAGAATACTCTGAGTATTCCCTTTTCCCATCTCTCCTATTCAGAATTTTTTAAAAATTGGAGAAGATACTCTCTTACTTTATCTTTTTTTTTTCTTCCTGCAGTATGAATACAAACTGGACCGAGAATTCCTCAAGGGGTGCAAACTCTCTGTCACAGATGATAAAAACACAGTGTTGGCCTTAAATAATGCCATCCTGGCCAGTGATGTAAGCACTGAACTCACCTTTCCTCTCCAAGTCCTCTACTACCACTTTACTCCCTGCCTAACTGCTCTATTGCAAATATAATTGGATTTACAACGAAGCTTTGGACAGTTGTTCTCAGTCTCACTTCATGATTTGATTTATTTAATTAACAAATTGACTGAATGAATTGAGAATTGATTTGATCTTGTAAAAGCCTAGTTCATGGATTAAATTAACATTCAAAGTTAACATGGCCTGAACACCCCTGGACCTTACCAGGTGCATCTGTGCATTCCTGATATTGAAATGGAAGTGTCTGGAGAAAATATCTGGGAATAGCACAAAATATCTTTAATAATGACACAAAATACCGTTAATAATAACACAAAATATCTTTAATAATACACAAAATATCTTTAATAATTACTAACAGTATATTAAAATCCAAGTGAGAGCCATAGGAATGTAAAGATTAAGCTGTAAAATGCCAGAACATGGGATTTTCTGCAAAATTCTGCACTCACAAGCAAACACAACTGTATTAATTACTTTTGATTCCGCCAGAAGACAAAATGCACATTATTCAAACTGGTATCTCTCCTTCCTGCTAGATAAAATACAAAGAGAAGCACAACAAAGCCCGTGGGACCTACCACGTCGTTCCAGACACCCCTCAGATCCTGCTGGCTAAGAACGTCAGCTCCCTGGTGTCTGAGGTAAAAATTCATTTATTGATTGATTTAATTTCATCCCATCCTGGAGCTGCTGGGTTTTACCTGGTTTTCCCCTGTGCTGGCAGAACAAGTACAAAGAGCAGAGCAAGAAGCAGCTGCCCCATGGCTCTTTCACCACCCTGCCCGAGACCAGGGACACTGTCCACGTCAAGGAGGTGACCAAGAATGTCAGTGAGGTGAGTTCAGACTCAGCTCATCATCCCCAAAGCTGAGCTTGTCTAATCCCAACCCCAAAACCTGCAGCCTACCCATTTTGGGGAAGAGGTAACTCCTCTTTATCCACCAGTTTCAAGGAGCTTTATTCCAAGTTTCTGTAGCATTTCTCTCTGTGTGACATTAAAAACTCACATGTGGCACTTGTTGTTCTTGACAGACAAACTACAAAAAGAAGTTTGTGAAGGAGAAAGGTAAATCCAATTATTCTGTCATGCTGGAGCCTCCTGAGGTGAAACATGCCATGGAAGTTGCTAAAAACCAGAGCACAGTAAGTTTGCCTCTTTTCCCATTAATTTAGCAGGTTATGTAAGCAAATTGAGCTGGAAAAACCCAAGTATGGATTTCTGAATTTCCTCCCAGCCTCCATGTTCAGGTGTGATTTTGAAAGATAAAGGTACAAATATTTACAAATATGAAATTGCACTGAAATAAGGGATTTGTATTTCAATCTCATGGTAGGATTTCAAGTAATCTGGAGGAAATCACATCTAAGAATATTTTCATCCTTTCAAATACAGGCAGAATTTCCCATATTTATTTCTTCACTTGCAGAAAAATTGCAAAACCTGATTCCCAGATCCATGCCTTGTGAATTGATTTCCTGAACAACCCCATGCACTTTCTTATGTTGCTGTGTCCTGAATTGGTGTATTCCCAGTGGACAAACCTCATTAATTTTCTTTCCTCTGCCTTTTTCCATGGCTTAGATTGAATACAAGAAAGATGCCAAATCCAAACTCCACTACACACCTATAGCAGATCGACCAGATATTAAGAAAGCAACTCAGGCTGCCAAATTAATCAGCAATGTGAGTGGTTTTAAACCTTCTGTATAATCCTTTAGCATTATTTTAATTACAAAACCCAGTAGAGTAATTAAAAGGGGGTTTCCTTGCTCCTAAAGGATTTATTTCTTTTATTAGATTGAATATAAGAAGCGTGGAGCAGCAGGTGTGGGTGTGACCATGCTGGGACGTCCAGACATTGAGCTGGCCAAGGAGGTGTCCAAACTGACCAGCCAGGTAAGGGCAAAATAAAAACTTGGTGAAACTGAAAGCAGTGAGAGAAATGAGACATGAAATTAATTTACAGAGTGATGTCATGATTATAATTGAAATTATTCCAAAGTTAGGGGAAAAGGGAAAAGAAGGGAATGTGGTGAAGTAAAAATTAAATACCAGTATCAATTTGTATTTCTTTGTTAAACTTTTCTACTGTCATTAATGCAGATATAAAACCTTCTTAAGATGATGCTGTGATATAAATACTGAAGCTGAAGTTCTTTTTTAACTCTTTTGGGTGTTGGCTTTATCAGAACCAGCCTTTACCTGACTCTTATTTTCCATCCTTTGAACGGACACTTGGCTTCTTTCAGCCACTTCCTTTTTTCTTTGTATCTTTAAAAGACTCTTGTGCCAGGACTTCAATCCCTCTTGGTTCTTTCTCACCCCTTCATGTTTGAATTCTGGATTTTTGCCTTTCTGACCTTGCTTTCTTGCTGCTGGTTGTAGGCAGAGTACCTCAAACAACACATGAGAGGCCACGGAGCTGCTTCCTATGACACCCCCTGGATGAGAACCTTTAAGAAAGCAAATTTGCTAAGTAGTCATGTAAGACAATTTTAATTAACTGCCATTAATGCCATTGTTGTGCATCTGTCTCTTGCTGGCAGAATTATCTTGCAATTCTGCAGCACCATGTGAAGCTTTAAATGTCATTCTGCCCTTCATAATGGTTTTGGAGCTTCCAGGTTTTTTAATGGAAGGTTTTGGTGCACTCATATAATGTGGAAACTTTGAAAAAGTGAAAACTCACCTTTTCCACCCAAAAACCTAAAATTTGAGCTGTTATTGTCCAAAAATGAAAAAAAAAAACACAGGGAAATATATGTGTAAATATATGTGCATGACCAACCTGAACAACGGGGCTGGTAATTTTCAGTGGTAATTTTCAGTTCAGTCACCAGAACTTCATCTTAACTCTTCAAACTTCTATTAAAACTTCATTTAAATGTTAATTAAACTATTTTATCAGTTGGAATTTCCTTATGAAAGAGCAAGCTCTGACAGAATCAGTCCCACTGAGAAGTGCAGCCTGTACCACTTTGAGGGCTCATTGTTCCTTAGACTTCTTCCCACATCAAAACCTTTGGAAAGTAGAAAACCAGTGCCTGGATTGCCCATTTGGAAGTGGCAGCAGTCAGGTCTGTGCCATTTCAGTTTTACACATGTATTTCCAAGTGGAAAAAAAAAATTTAGGGGATTTTGTTTTTTCCATGTCTGGCTGTGTCTGCTGCCATGTTTGGATGTTGGAATGTCCACCAGTGTCTGCAGGAAAACCAAGGATCTTCTCAGGGGAACCAAGGATTCTAAACTGATCTACAAGAAAAAGAAATTCTGTTTGCAAACTGATCTACAAGAAAAAGAAGTAGTTCTGTTCGTGCCCATTCAGTGATGAGATCCTGGTTTTCCATTCTTTTTCCACCCTTGGTCTTTTAAACATTCTTTGCTGAGATAATTTTGGTTCTGAGGGAAAATGAGGGGCAGTGAAGGAGCAAAGAATGGTTGGCATCATCTTTAACAGTTGTATTTTCTCTTGGACATCTCATAAACTTTGTGAAGCATCATGTCCACTTTGTTTATCCAGTTGAGTCTTTTAGTTGGATTTTGTCTGTCTGGCTTGCTTGCTTTTAATTTTGCATTGATCTCCCAGCAACTCTCCTTTTGGGTTTAAAATCTCTCAATATTCCTGTGCCTCCTGGCTGGATCTGCTGGATTCTGATGGCTCCTGTTGCTGTGTTTGACTTGGCTGAAGCTGATGTGGTTTGGAAGTGTTACTAAAACTCTTGTAGAATCTAATTAATTATGTATCATTAGTAATTAATTGTGTCACTGCTCTGTTTGTGATCATTAATCCACACAGAACACACAGTGTGCATAACAATGGATAGAAAAGTATTTGATGTACTGACGTCTTCAGTGCTCTGAAGTCTTGAGGTTTTTAAAACTCTTATTTCTCCAAGAAGTGTATAAAAATTTCTTCTAAACACTCTTTCATATACTCTTATTATATTTCATATAATGATACAATTTTCTTGTGTTTTACTCTTATTATACCTGTCTCTGTTTGTTTTTGTGAAACATCTTAAATCAACGGACTGTTCCCATCTGTGAAAAACTCAAGTGAAAAAGTGAAAAACTCTTCACCTCCAAGGGTGACAATTTTGTCAACACAATCCTCTCGGCTCTTTTATTTTTGCAATGAGGAGATGTGACTTTTGCATTGGAAGAAAAATCTTGTCAGTGTCAAATAGATGTAGATTTTCTTTCCATGTCAGGTCATTTTTGAAATAATCTTTATTCCAGCGGACACCTTCAAGTTCCTGCACTTTCGTTCTCCTCCCAACCAGCCCCACTGGAACAGCCAAACCAGTGAGTCCTGCAGAGCAGCTGTGACACCTGGTTGTTCTCTGTTTAGGTGAAATACAAGGAGAACTTTGCCAAAGAGCTGGGCAAAAAGCCAAAATATGATTTGAAGGAGGCCAAGATCTACAAGACCCTGAAGGACGCCCACAACATGGCCAGCGAGGTACGTTCGCTTTCTTTTCCTGGGAGCAAACCCCATCCTGCTCTCCCAAACCCCTCCTTTGAGTGCTTGGAACCTCCCTGAGAGAGGCTGGGCCTCTCCTGATGGGTTTAACCCTTTATTCCCTGCAGGTGAAGTACAAGGCAGACCTGAAGAAGCTGCACAAGCCCGTCACGGACATGAAGGAGTCTCTGCTGATGAACCACGTGCTGAGCACGAGCCAGCTCGCCAGTGCTGTGAGTTCTGGGTGATCCCACTGCCAGGGCTGGGAATTCCCCTGGGAATTCTCTGCTAACTCCTCCTGTAGCAGCTGCTCCCTCCATGGGCATCACCTGGTAGTGATCTCTTCCTCTGGTTCCTCATGGTTCCTCCTTAACTGGCGTTTGTGCTCTGGGAAGGGAAATCTTCCTTACCTGCACCACTGCTAATCTTTAAACACTGATCATTTTTGCTGGATTGGTTCTTGATCCCATTTTAACTGATTGCAGAACTGCTAATGTTTTAAATCCTCTGATCATTTTTGCTGGGTTGGTTCTTGATCCCATTTTAACTGATTGCAGAACTGCTAATGTTTTAAGTCCTCTGATCATTTTTACTCAGTTGGTTCTTGATCCCATTTTTAACTGATTGCACTACACTAACAAATACCTTTTTTCATTTTTTCCTTTTTTCTTTGCTGACTACTATATTTAATTTTTAAATTTTTATCTGGTTTTTCTTTGGTGTTTTTTTTTTGTTTTTTTTTTACTTCATGTTTGTTTAACACTCCCCTATTGTAAATCCACATAATTATACCTAACAAAATAATTGATAATGAGAAAAGGCAAAACCTTTATTGCCTGGTACAGCCTTTCGTTGCCCACTGTGTTTTCTCTTTTCTCTTTATTTTTCTTCTTTTAATCCTGGTTTGGACAAAACCTTTGTTGCAATCAAAATGACCATAAAAAATAACTATTCCCCCACATCTTTAACTCCCAATATTAAGTCTAAACTTCTTGGTTTTTGTTTTACTTCTTGCATTTCTAATTTCTCTCTGATGTTCTGTTGAAATGTTGCTTTGATTGGACCTAAGAAGTAAATTTGCTGAGGGATTTTTTTTTGATTGAGATGATTTTTGACACCTTCCCTTCAGTACCAGTACAAGAAGCAGTATGAGAAGAGTAAGGGTCACTACCATGTGGTGCCAGATAATCTTGAACAGGTTCATCTCAGGGAAGCCTCAGAGCTCCAGAGCCACGTAAGTTGGACGTGTGTTTGTCATTGTCCCACCTCACTGAGCACCAAATTCCATCCAAACCCTCCTAGTGAATCCTCCAGGCTGGGACATTCCCTGTGCCCCTCTGCCCCACCACACACTGCACACCTGGGGAAGGATCCAGGGAGCAAAAGCTGCACATTCCCAAGTTCAGAACACGTAAAATACACAGATAAAATATCTGTGATTCATTCATTCCAGAGCCAGTCCCTGTTGCTCACCTCTGCTCACACAGGATAATACATTTATTGTACATTTATATAGTTTATCAAATATATTTATCAGGGGGATTTATCTCTGGAGGAAAAAAAAAAGGACCTGGGAACCACCAAAACTGGGAACTGAAGGAATTAAGGTTGTTGCTGACAGTGAATTTCCAACTGCTTCATCAATCCCATGATCCAAAGGAAAGCTCTGCTGTCATTTCCTGCATCCAAAATAGCTTTAACCAAAACTATAAACATGTCTGGAGTTTTTCTCTCTGGAGTAAAACAGTGAATCACTCCAGAGAAATTCACAGTCTGATTTGGTCTCTGATCCTCTCTGTTCCAATTATTTATTGGCTGTAAAGCAAGAGAGGAATTACTGCAAGTACAGCAAAGGCCACAGCTGATTGCTCTGGTGCTTGGCACAGAATTCCAGAATGGGTTGGGGACATTTAGGATTATCCAGACCCACCCCAGGGACACCTCCCACTATCCCAGGTTGCCCCAACCTGGCCTTGGACATTTCCAGAGATGGAAGACAAAAAGATCACATAGCAAAGGACCATAAGGAAATGGTTGGTAATCATGTTAATGAGGTTGTAATTAATTTTTAAGTCAGTCCTTGTTGCTTCAGTTTGGGATCAGGCTCTGACTTGGCCACAGCATTACCTCACTGAGCACTCTGAAAATCTGGATAATAGAACTTGAAGCAGGAATCTCTTCATTGATATTTTACTTCCTGGACAGCAAATTTTACATTTGCTGATCAATAATACAAATTTCAGGAAAATAAACTGCATTAGACATTCAATTTTATCACAGAGCTATTGATAATAGGCACATAATTAGGCCTTTGATTATTTAGGAGGATGACTTTCTGGTTTTTTTCCTCAGGTGAAATACAGAGAAAAGTATGAGAAGGAGAAAGGAAAACCCATGCTGGACTTTGAAACTCCCACATACCTGACTGCAAAGGAGTCTCAGCTCATGCAGAGTGAGGTAAAATCACTGACTGGCTGAAAAGCTTTAAAATTTCTTTTTTAAAATTAAACTTAGGGATTTGATGGGCAATTCTACTTGCACCTTGTGCACACTGACAGACTGAAAAATTAGAGTTATTTCAGATTTCTTTATGATGGTTTTTGAATGCATGAATGAACATTCATGACACTTTCCTGTCATGAAATGAGTTTATCTGGAATCTTTGATTGGTAAATGAAGCTTAAACAAGTCTTTGAGTAAGAAATGTGGTACAAAATTTAATTTTACAGCACAACACAGTGTTATGTCATGTGTCAGGACACAGAAAGTGCTCTGCTTATTTTTTTTTTCACCTTAAAACTACATTTTTGAGAAACTCTTTTACTCCCTGTGTGCCTCTGCTGTCACAGGTTCTCCCCTGACCTGTCATTTTCTTTTCTTGAGCAGTTTTTTTGTGTTTATTTGAAGTTTATTCCTGTTCTGGCCCAGATGGAGGCTGCCAAGCAGCTGTGTAAGGCCGTTAGTCCTTTGAATGTTTTGTCTGCATAGATAAATGAGTAGAAAAATAAAAAATAAAGGCAGGATCAGGTTCTATTTCCATAGAAAGCAATGAGCTGCTTCACAAGTTTTAGTGGGAACAGGATTTAGGAGCCCATTCAGCATCAACACCCTCCCAGCTTTCCACATAATGAAAATATTGTAATAAATATTTGCTGTTTTGCTCTTTTTTTTTTTTTTTTTTTTTTTTTTCCTTCTTCTTCTTCTTGCTCTCATTAGAAAGAATATAAGAAGGACTTTGAAGAGTCCATGAAGGGCAGGAACCTCACTGGCCTGGAGGTCACACCATCCCTCTTGCATGTCAAATATGCCACCAAAATAGCGAGCGAGGTACCAGCTCCTCTGGCCTTCTTTGCTCTGCCTCCTGCAGCACTTGCAGCATTCCCAGTTCTTCTTCCCCACACTGAGCATGTTTACACCCATTTTGTGCTCTCAGCTAATTTGCCATGGACATTTCTTCCTTGTCCTTTAACCATATTCCCCTTTGCTGCCCCTCTCTGACTTCCCTCAGCCTAACTGGTCCATATGTGTGTGCCTTGGCAATTGATCTTCCACAATAATCCCCATCTTCTGTTGGAGTAGTTCTTCCATAACCCTCTACAATATTCTTTCTTGTTTTCCAAATATCAGGTTTTTTTCTTTTCTTTTGGAGCTTTTGGAATTCTTTTTTCTTTCATTTTCTTTCTTTTTTCTTTTTTCTTTTTTCTTTTTTTTTTTTTTTTTTTTTTTGCAACAAAGTTGGCAGAGTGTAAAACTCCCTTTGGTGTGGCTTTGCAGTGTTTTTCCTTCTCCTTCTCCTGCAGAAAGAGTACAGGAAGGATCTGGAGGAAGGAGTCAAAGGGAAAGGACTGACAGCCTTAGAGGAGACTCCAGACATGCTGAGAGCCAAGAATGCCACTCAGATCCTGAACGAGGTATGGAAGACCTGCTTGGAAAATTCCTGAATGAATGGAACAGCCTCCAAATTCCCTGGGCAGGGACACCTCCCACCATCCCAGGCTGCTCCAAGCCCTGTCCAGCCTGGCCTTGGACATTTCCAGAATCCAGGGGCAGCCACAGCTTCTCTGGGAATTCCATCCCAGCCCGTCCCCACCCTCCCAGACAGGAGTTCCTTCCCAGTATCCCATCTCTCCCTTTAACTGGTGTGAACTTCATCATTCCCTAGAAACTCTTGAGTAGAGAGCAGGAAAGAACATGGATGAGGAAATAAGAATCAAAATGGGCTTTTAAGTGAGTTCTTTCCTGGGTTCACAGTCACTGTCAGGAATTCAAATGGGAAACAGGAGCTGGGATGAACAGTCACTCAAGGGACTCATTAATTAATTAATCAAGGGACTAAACCAAGATTTAAGTCATGAAGCACAAACTGAAAGAATCTGAAATGACATAATTTGTGTACAGAATTATGAGTTGATACTAGAGATATTCCTGGTTTGGGATTGGCACTGTCCCTGGTTTGGGATTGGTGCTATTCCTGGTTTGGGATTGGCATTGTCCCTGGTTTGGGATTTGCACTGTTGCTAGTTTGGGATTGGCACTATCTCTGGTTTGAGATTATGCACTGCTCCTGGCTGAGATTGGCACTATCCCTGGTTTGGGATTAGCACTGTTCCTGGTTGGGATTGGCACTGTTCCTGGTTTGGGATTGGCACTGTTCCTGGCTGGGATTTTCGCTATCCCTGGCTGGAACAGGCACTGTTCCTGGTGTGTGGCTGTGAATCCAAAGCTGTTGCAGCCTTTGATCCATGCTCCATGCCTTTGATCCATGTCCCATACCTTTGATCTATACCCTTTTTCCATGCTCCATACCTTTTTCCATGCTCCATACCTTTTTCCATGCTCCATGCCCTTTTTTCATGCTCCCTGCCCTTTATCCATGCCCCATGCCTTTGATCCATGCCTTTGACCCATGCTCCATGCCTTTGATCCATGCACCATAAATTTGATCCATGTTCCATACCTTTGATCCATGCTCCCTACCCTTTTTCCATGCTCTATGCCCTTTTTCCATGCTCCATACCTTTGATCCATGCCCTTTTTCCATGTCCCATGCCTTTGATCCATGCCCCATGCCTTTGATCCATGCCTTTGATCCATGCCCCATATGTTTGATCCATACCTTTGACCCATGCCCTTTTCCATGCCCCATGCCTTTGATCCATGCTCCATGCCCTTTTCCATGCCCCATGCCTTTGATCCATGCTCCATGCCTTTTTCCATGCCCATGCCCTTTTTCCATGCCCCATGCCTTTGATCCATGCCTTTGATCCATACTCCATGCCCTTTTTCCATGCCCCATACCTTTGATCCATGCCCCACATCTTTGCCCCATGCCATTGACCCATGCCCTTGACCCCTGCCCATGCCCTTTCCCTGCAGAAGGAGTACAAGAAGGCCCTGGAGCAGGAGATCCGTGGGAAGGGGCTGAGCGAGCTGGCGCTGGAGACGCCGGATTTCGTGCGCGCCAAGAACGCCACCGACATCGCCAGCCAGGTCTGTGCCTGCCTCACTCAGCTCCTCCCAAGGGAAAATCAGATTTTCCTGCTTAAACCCAGTGTGAGCTATTGTGCAGACGTGACCCAGGCCCCTAAACGTGAGCTTTGCCCGACAGATCAAATACAAACAATTGGCAGAAATGGAGAAAGCCAACTACACCAGTGTTGTTGATACTCCAGAGATTATTCATGCCCAGCAGGTCAAGAACCTTTCCAGCCAGGTATCTTGAGTGAAGCAATTAATCCTGCTCATGTGGGAGCTCCAGGAAATACTAATTAAACACCCAAATAACCACCTCTCACAACCTTCAGGAGGCACCAGGGAACAAATCTTTCCAGATTTACACGGCAATAATCAAATTAATTTTACTGCTGTGTCAAGTGACACAATAATTTCTCTTGCTTTGCAAAGCTAATTCTTTTTTTAAGCAGATTCTTCTTAATTTTCTACTCCTCAATAACCTGCTGTCTAAAATAAACCTTGCACAGAGGCATAATCCCAGTTTCTATCAGACAGAGAAGAACTCACATCTCCACAAAGATGGGCACTGCTCAACAATCAATAACTCCAGTTTGTTTCCTGCTGCTTTTGTGTTTTCTATTTTAATCCATTTGGGGTTTTCCATCAGAAAAAATACAAGGAAGATGCAGAGAAGAGCATGCCCTACTATGTGCCTGTGGCTGACACACCAGAAATGCAGAGGGTCCGAGAGAATCAGAAGAACTTTAGCATGGTAAGTCCAGAAATAAATAAGAAAACTCCATATTTTTCTCATTTTTGAAGAAAACTGTGAGGGAATTTGTGCAGCATGAAGTTAACATTTGACATTTTCCCTTTCCACAGCTTCAGTATCAGTCAGACCTACAGAACAGCAAAGGAAAAGTCACAGTGGTTCAGGACACCCCAGAAATCCTGAGGGTGAAGGAAAACCAGAAGAATTTCAGCTCGGTATGGTCACCTCTGTCTTCACTCCTCAGCCCAAAAAATAGACTTTAATATCTTTAATAAAATTACAATTTTTTGGTGCTTCTCCTACAGGTACAGTGGATTTAGCTGGGCTTTATAAAGTGTTTTTCCTGATGATTTTGTGGGGTCATTGTCCTCTTTCACAGGCACAGCTGTGACAGAGTTCAACAATCCCTCATCAAATTAATATCATTATTATCCCTTTCCTTTGTGCTGTTCCCAGTCCTGCTGCCCCTCGTGCTCTGTGTGCCTGACTTGTTGCCCAGTTCCTGTTGCCATCAAGTGCCTCAAAGTCTCCTGTGGCATTTTGCCTCCAGCACCATGAACAAAGTGGAAAATATCTGTATAAATCAAATTAGAGCAAATAATGATCTTCAATCCTAAAATTAGCCCACAAATGTTTTGATTATGGAATTATGGAATGGGTGGAAGGGACATAAAGCTCATTTTCTTCCATCCTTCCGCTAGCCCAGGAATATTCTACTGAAATATAATTGATAATTTGATTTATTGCATAAATCATCTTCTACTTAAAAAGCATGAAATATAAAAAATCAGCTCTTTTTTACCCACAAATGGTGCTCACTTTGGACACCTTCAGAGAAGCAGCAGCCAGGGTGGATCCTCTGGGCTTTCAGCTGCTCTGTTGTGTCCAAACTCAGTGTCTGGGAGCCAGAATGTTGTGTTTTGGATGCTTAACCTTGTTGTCTTCATTCTAAACGTTAAGATTTTGTATAAAGAAGATATTGGAACTGGAACCACAATTGAAAAGACCCCAGAGATGCAGAGAGTTAAACGAACCCAGGATAATATCAGCTCGGTACACAAGAATTGATTTTTCATACTCACTCTACCACTGCTAATTCAACTCAAAATAATATTTTTTTTTTTATTTTTCTTTCCTTTACATCTTGCTAACAGTGGTTTGGCCATAACCCACCCAGTTAAGGGTGACTTTCTGAAAGTTTTTTTGCCCATCCTTGTTACTTTAACAGTAACCTCTCTAATGATTAACCTTCAATTTCTTACTCACAACTCATTTCTAAACTGTGAAAACTCTTGCTATCAATTTGATCTCATCCCAGATAGAGTTTGGACAGATAAAAAAGAAATATTTAGGTGGGAAGGGATTTGTTGAAATTATCTATTCCAACCCTGTGGCTCAGCTTTAGAGTGAGTTGAGTTTTGAGTATTCCACAGGATGAAGATTCCACAACTTGTTCCAGGGTGGGACCATCTCCCAGGAAAATCTGTTTTACTCTGCTCAGACTGAATTTTCTAGTGGTGATTTTTTGGTTTGTTTTGTCCTGGCAAACTTGGATATTATCTAAAATCTAAAATTGGAATAATTTTACCTATTACTTTTATTTCAAAGCTCCTAAACCTCCTCCATGCTTTTTTTGAATGGTGATGTCATTTAGTGTCATGCACTAACACTGCAGCCAGTTTGTTCATGCAGAACGTGTTAAAAATGTTCTTGTGAAAGGCTTTTTTTGTTGTTAGCCAAGCAGAAATGCAATGGCACCCTCACTGCTGAAACCTCGTGTGATGATTCTCACCTTTGTTAAATAGGAGGGGTTCTTACACATCCCAAATTCTCCTTTGCTTGGTAGAAAGGTTGAAAGGAATTTATAGTGCCATTCCAGTGACTCAACAGCAGAACTGCCTTGTCACAGATTCCTTGGGAAGTGAGGGGAAGGTGCTGAAGTCCTTTAAACTTTCCACAAGATCAGGATAAAGCTCTTTATCATGAGCCTGTGAAAGTTTTCCTGTAAATCCTTTTCCTTTCCCTAATTGCTGTGCTTTGCAGGTGAAGTACAAGGAGAGCATTGGCAAAGGGACTCCCATTCCTGACCTGCCCGAGGTGAAGCGAGTCAAGGAGACCCAGAAGCACATCAGCTCGGTATGTGCCAGCTTGGGAATGTCCCTGTTCCCTGGGGAATGTCCCTGATCCCTAAACCACAGCTCAGGAATGTCCCTGTTCCCTGGGGAATGTCCCTGATCCCTGCACATCAGCTCGGTATGTCCCAGCTTGGGAATGTCCCTGTTACTGCACATCAGCTCAGGAATGTCCCTGTTCCCTGGGTAATGTCCCTGTTCCCTGCACATCAGCTTGAGAATGTCCCTGTTCCCTGAATATCAGCTCAGGAATGTCCCTGTTCCCTGGGTAATGTCCCTGTTCCCTGGGTAATGTCCCTGTTCCTTGAACTACAGCTCAGGAATTCCCTGTTCCCTGCACATCAGCAGGAATTCCCTGCTCCCTGCACCCCCCAGGACCCTGCTCCAGCCATTTCCTCTTGGGAAAGCTCCAACTCTCCCAACTGCCTGTGGCCAGCAGCAGGGAACTGAAATTCCTGAGTTTTACAGGGATTGTCCCAATCAGTCGCTGTCTGTGTTTCTTCTGTGGCCTTTTCTGAAAACAGAGCTAGGAATAAAAATTACCCAGGTTATGTGTGGAAGTTTGGCTGAGAAGAAAAAGGATCAGGAAGGCAAAACTTTTGAGGAAAAAAGCCCAATTAGAGCCTTTTTGTATGACAATTATAAGGGAAAACAAAACCTTCCCATATCCAGTCAAGTGTAAAGTTCACAGCTCACTTTTGGACAACTGAGTTGTTTTTCCAAATGATTCCTCATTTTTTCCAACCTTCACCACAAATTGTTTTCCCTTGCTGTAATTATTTATTGGTTTCAATGGCATCAAGCAGTGGATTTTTTTGTTGCTAGTTTGTTTTGCTACAAAGACTTTCCTACTTACAAGAAGAGCTGTGAGTGCACTTGTCAGCTATTCCCACATTGTTTGGGTTATTCCACAAACATGTCCTTTCCTGAAAAATAAAATTTTGAAAGATCAAGTAACTACAGGTTAAATTAAACCTCATAACATGAGTTCTGGTACTTAGATGTTTTTGTATCTTAGAGATTTAACCCAAAGTAAAAGAACCAAACAGAAGTGAAAATGAATAAAGCCCACAATGAAGTCTTTGTGCACTAAACAATTCCAGAAAAGGTTAAGTTGTTTATTAATCCCATAAATAAATGCTGACTGCCTGAAAAGAAATTCTATCATATTTCCTAAACTAAGATGAAAAGTAACATGTCCCTCTCACGGTGGGATCAGCAGAATATTTTAATTTGTGTCCTTTAAATGAAGACACATTGAAGGGAAATGACTCTGAGCTGGTAACGCTCCTGAGGGGTGTAAATTGTGTTTTTATTTCTGCATAATCCCAGTTTGTAATGCCAGTGATCAGGTCAGGGGTGCCCCCAGGGGCTCTGACCCTGCTGGTGTTGTGTCCCACAGGTGTTGTACAAGGAGGAGCTGGGCACAGGCACCCCCACGCCCGTGACCCCAGAAATGGAGCGAGTCAAACGCAACCAGGAGCAGATTAGCTCGGTATTGACACCCTGCAGGACTTATAACAACGAGCTGTTGTTATAATCCTCTGCTTGTGGCCCCCTGACCTCCTTCTTCCTCAGGGGTTTAGTCCTGGCTGGGTTTTAATTCGTTGGTCTTCCACTGTTTGTGCTTTTGGGGGATTTACACCTTGACCTGCTTTTCTTCTAAGAACAAACCTGCCTGAAAATAATCCTGGCATTTCCTGAGCTAAACTGGGCAGCAGAACATCCCTGTGGAGTTGTGCTGTTTCTCCCCACGTTTGTTTTACCCTGAGTCTTTATCTCCTCTCTGCAGTGACCCATTCCCAGAACAACCCACCACAGCTTCTTCCTTAATCCTTGCCTCTGGAACAAGTGTGCAATGAATCCCGAGCGATGCTAACCCTAAACACCATCCCACAACAGTGGGGTTTGGTGGGTCTGGCCCCTGCTGAGTGGGGTTTTTGTGGCACTGCTGTTGTCCCTCACAGGTGTTGTACAAGGAGGGTTTAGGGGCTGGCACTGCCACGCCGGTGACGCCGGAGATGGAGCGGGTGCGACGGAACCAGGAGCACATCAGCTCGGTACTGGGGACCAGCACAGCCTGCTCCCCTTCCAAACCCAAACCCAGGCCCTTTAACTCCTCCCTGTCACACCCAGGGCTGTGCTGGGAGCAGCTCTTCCTTAATCAAAGCCCAAAAACCCTGGCAGGATCCCGATGTTTTCATTTTCCCCTCAATTTAACTCCTTGCTCCAGGTGGAAGATTTTAACCTCAGGGATTCAAGCACTGGAGCAGGGCCTTGTTTTGCTTCCTAAGGGAATATTCCTTGTGGGAGTGATGTCCCTGCTCCTCAGGAACAGAATCCACCCTTCCAGAATCCACCTTTCCATTTCCTCCAGCCAATGGAAAATGGGCTCTTAACCCTTCCCAAACCATGGAGTCAGGGAATGTTGGGGTTGGAAGCCACTTCTTGCCACCACTCCATGCTGGAGTTGTGTTTTGATTTGTGCCCCATTTGGGGTCACTCTGCCCCGTTTGGGGTCACTCTGCCCCATTTGGGGTTTGTGCCCATGTGGGGTCACTCTGCCCCATGTGAGGTCCCTCTGCCCCAGTCCCCCCTGGCACTCAGCCCTGGCACAGACCCCTGGGCAGTGCCAGCTTGGCCACATCTGGAACTGGGCTGGGAAAACTCTGACAGGGAATTTGCAGGTTCTTGGGACATCCCAGCAGCTCAGGCAAAACTTTTTTTTTTTTTTTTCACACTTTGCAGTTTCACTGTATTAAATTATTTCTCTTCTCCTCTCTATTCTCCCCCTTCCTTCCTTCCTGCCTTCCTGCCTTCCTGC
>JAOTBB010000369.1:36191834-36207533 GCA_025629985.1 Chamaetylas fuelleborni | reverse complement strand
GATATCTCCTGGAGGGAGGATGGGCTGTGGAAAGATAAAGATGATTGCCCCAGCTGGTTTTAACAGCTGGCCCATTAACAGGAGATATCACCCACAGAGATAAGGGTCACTGCCACACCTGGTTTCAACAGATGGTGATAGAACACATACTTCTGAGCACATCTTTACATTGTAACCTAGGACACACAGGAAAAGAGCATTTCATCCCTGAAATCCTCACTCAGACAGGAGATGTTTGGATACAGAACCACAGGGAATTATTTTAAAACTTTCTGGTGCAATCAAGTGTTTCTGTGATGAACTGGGTTCACTTGGGGGTTTTTAAACAGTTAAAATTTCAAATTACTGCCGTAAGACTCTGTGGTGTATAAAATTATGGTTCTTCAGCAAGAGTCACATATAAAAAAAATACATAAAAATTTGAGACTGGCCTTTCTCCAGGCCCTTCTTTGCCAGTGTGGTGCTCCAGAGGTAATTCCTGTCCTCCTCCTCCCCTGGCAGGTTCTTTACTCTGACAGTTTCCGCAAGCAAGTCCAAGGAAAAGCCGCCTACGTCCTGGACACCCCGGAGATGCGGCGCGTGCGGGAGACCCAGAAACACATCTCCACTGTAAGAGCACTTCCACAGGTGTCCTTCCCTTGGGAAGGGAGTTAAATATGAAAATCACCCTGCCTGGCAGCAAGGACAGCTGGTCCTTGTGTCCTACCAGGTTTGGTTACCCAAGTCTTTACTGCTAAAGCGAGTTTGGGATTAGGGCTCTCTCAGGATTGGGAAGGCCAAAGTTCAGGAGCTCTCTGTGCTGGGAATGCCCCTGAGGGAAGCAGGAATCACAACCCTTTGGAATTGCAGGTGAAGTACCACGAGGACTTTGAGAAGAGCAAAGGGAGCTTCACGCCCGTGGTGACCGACCCCATCACGGAGCGTGTGAAGAAGAACATGCAGGACTTCAGTGACATCAGCTACAGGGGCATCCAGAGGAGGGTGGTGGAGATGGAGCGGAAACGCGTGGACCAGGACCAGGAGAACCTCACAGGTCAGGACACCTGGGCACATCTCCTGCAGGGGGATTTGATTTAAGCTCAGCCACATCAATTCCAAATTGTTGTCACCCGGAGATGTTCTCATCCAAGTCCTGTTTGAAAATATTCTCTCCCACCAGGTGTAAATCACCGGTGACGTGCTGTCCCCACCTTGAGAATGTCACACTGCATCTATGGTTCTTACTTCTATTTTGAACTTCATCTCTATCTATTAGAGAAGTACCTTGCTGTAGATTGATTGTTAAAAAGCCAAATTTGTGCTGCAGAATTGAGAAGCACTAATTTATAAAATAAGGGTGATTTTTCATAGAATTCCAAACTGGTTTGGGGTGGAGGGATATTAAAGCTCCTCCAGCCCCACCCTGCCATGGGCAGGACACTTTCCACTATCCCAGCTTACTCTAAGCCCTGTCCAGCCAGGGCTGGGCACAGCTCCTGTCCTGCTGTCCAGGCCAGGCTGTGCTGCTCAGCCTCTCCTCAGGAAATGCCATTTTCCCTGCAGGGCTCCGGGTGTGGAGAACCAACCCCGGCTCTGTCTTCGACTACGACCCCGCCGAGGACAACATCCAGTCCCGGAGCCTGCACCTCATCTCAGGTGTGTCCCATGGGCTCCAGAGGGAAAAATGGGACTGAGAGTCCTGCAAGGATGTGGTCTGGGTGCCAGACAGAGCTGAGACTCTCCAAAGGACACAGGGGACAGAGGAGAAATTTGCTGTAGCTGCTCCTCACCAGCGTAACTACTGTTCAAAAAATACATTATTAATCTTCCTATCATAAAATGATCCAACAGTGGCAGGAGGAGGAGAAGGATTGTTTATATGATCCACAGTTGCTGTGATATAACCTGTGCTTCCTTCTGGAATTACTGAACAGGCTGTTCTCAGTGACCTTTTTCTAAATTCCTGTCTGAGAGGAAAAATACCTGGATTGTAGAAGATAGTGGGGATGGTTCAGTGCTGTGTCAGGAAGAAAATCACAGGATAATTAGAATAAAAATGTTGTAAGCAGCCAGGATGAAGGGGAAAGAGGCTGAAGAAAGGATAAAATACCATGAATATTGAAGAGCAGGACTTGAGCGTGGAATACTTAAAAAAGCACAAGGAAATCCCACTAAGGAACTATAGAACTACACTGGGGTTGTGGAAAAGTTCAGCTTAGCAGGGCTGGGTTCTGTGAGGTCTCAGCTCTGGGGCTGGTGACTCTGAGAGCCCCAGGGTGCTGACTGATATCCCAGGTGCTGACTGAGATCCCAGAGTGCTGACTGATATCCCAGGCGCTGTCTGAGGTCCCCAGGTGCTGACAGTCCCTGCTGTCCCTCCCCAGTGCAGGCCCAGCGCCGCAGCCGCGAGCACTCCCGCTCTGCCAGCGCCCTGAGCATCAGCGGCGCGGCCGATGAGAAATCGGAGCCGTCGGACGGCACCGACCAGCGCCTGTCCTACTACAGCAACGGGGGCTTCTTCACCACCACGGCCACAGGTACAGCCCCCAGGACACACAGGGGAGCTGCTCAGGGGAGTGCTCAGATATCCCAGAGCCAGGAAAAAACATCCCCAAAGCACTGAGTGTGCACAGGGAACAGCTACAGATGAGCATTTGAAACAGATCTGGACCTGTCCCTGCTCTTGATCCCGACAGCTCCATCACAATCCCATAATAACCCCACACAATGAGCTTTATCCCTACCAGTTCCATCACAATTCCATAATAACCCCACACAATGATCTTTATCCCTACCAGTTCCATCACAATCCCATAATAACCCCACACAATGATCTTTATCCCTACCAGCTCCATCACAATCCCATAATAACCCCACACAATGATCTTTATCCCTACCAGCTCCATCACAATCCCATAAATAACCCCACACAATGATCTTTATCCCATAATAACCCCACACAATATTTCTCCCAACCAGCTCCATCACAATCCCATAATAACCCCACACCATCCCACAATAACCCCCCAATGACCTTTATCCAGACCAGCTCCATCACAATCCCAAAATAACCCTACACAATTCCATAATAACCCCACACAATGATCTTTATCCCAACCAGCTCCATCACAGTCCCATGATAACCTCACGCAATGATCTTCATCCCTACCAGCTCCATCACAATCCCATAACCCCACACAATCTCATAACCTCACACAATGATCTTTATCCCTAATAACCCCCCACAGTCCCTAATAACCCCTCCCCAATGATCCCTACCCCATAATAATCCCCCAATGATCCCCATCCCATGATAATCCCCCCCAATGATCCCATCCCATAACCCCCGCTCTGTCCCGCAGTGGGGTACCGGCAGGTGAAGACGGTGGAGCTGCCGCAGCAGCGCTCGTCCTCGGTGCAGACCCAGCAGACCACGCTGTCCTCGGTGCCCTCGCAGCCCTCCACGGCCGGGGTGAGTGACCAGGGGTGCTCATTAATCATTCATTAACACTAAGTGGTACGTAATTAACATCCCAGCCCGTGGGGCTGAAGCTCTGGATGAAACCAGGTGAAGGTGTGACAGTGACTTAGTGGGACAGAGCGTCCCCTGTGCCTGGAAACTGAATTAACACTTGGAAACTTTGAATTAGCACTTGGAAACTTTGAATTAGCACTTGGAAATCCTGAATTGGCGCTTGGAAATCGTGAATTGGCACTTGGAAATCGTGAATTAGGACTTGGAAATTTTGCACTTGGAAATCGTGAATTAGCACTTGGATACTCTGAATTAGCACCTGGAAACTTAACACTTGGAAATAATGAATTAACACTTGGAAATCTTGAATTGGCACCTGGGGTCCCTGCAGACATTCTGTCCCATGTCAGGCTTTGACCGTGTCCCTGTGTCCCTTCAGAGGAGGTTCTGTGCCATATCAGAGTGTGGCCATGTCCATTCTGTCCCCTGCAAGGCTGTGACCATGTCCCCTGTGTCCCTGCAGAAGACGTTCCGGGCCATGTACGATTACACGGCGGCGGATGCGGACGAGGTGTCCTTCAAGGACGGGGACACCATTGTCAACGTGCAGGCCATCGACGAGGGCTGGATGTACGGCACGGTGCAGAGAACCGGCAAAACCGGCATGCTGCCCGCCAACTACGTGGAGGCCGTGTGAGCCCCGCCTGCCCCGGGCTGGGACAGCTCCTCTGGGAGTGGGACGGCTCTCCTGGGGCTGGGACATGTCCCTCAGGGGCTGGGGACACCTCTTCAAGGGCTGAGACATCTCTCCAGCTCTGGGATTTCTCTCCCAGCTCTGGGACACCTCTCCTGGGGCTGGAACACCTCTCAGAGGGCTAGGACACCTCTCCTGGCTCAGGGACATCTCTCCCAGCTCTGGGACACCTTTCCAGGGGCTAGGACACCTCTCCCAGCTTTGGGACTCCTCTCCCAGCTCAGGGACACCTCTCCTGGGGGTGGGACATGTCTCCCAGCTTTGGGAGACTTCTCCCGGGGCCAGGACACCTGTCCCGGCTCTGCGATTTCTCTTCCAGCGCTGGGACACCTCTCCCGGGGCCAGGACACCTCTCCCAGCCCTGGGATTCCTCTTCCAGCTCTGGGACACCTCTCCTGGGGCTAGGACACCTCTCCCAGCTTTGGGACACCTTCTCCCAGCTCTGGGACACCTCTCCCAGCTCTGGGACACCTCCTCAGGGGCTAGGACACCTCTCCCAGGGCTAGGACATCTCTCCCAGCTTTGGGACACCACTCCCAGCTCTGGGACACCTCCTCAGGGGCTAGGACTCCTCTCCTGGCCCTCCTGGCCCCCTCAGCCACAACAGAAATAACTGCAGAGCAAAACACACCTGGAATTTTCACATCCTGCCTTTCTCCCAATGCCAGACACTCCCAAATGTTGTCTGGGATTTCAAACAGTTCATCACTACATTCTCCAAAATTTCACTGCTAAAAACTAACAACACATTACCTGATACATTCTCCCACAGAGAGAATTTTTCTGGGCTGTTCTAAAATGTTTGAATCTCTTTTCTCCATTTAAGCTTTGTATGTCAAACCAATTTATCTGGGGAGGGAAAGGCAACCACCCCCTCTCCTCCTGCTTGCTGAGCTCTCATGAATGTGTTCTGTTCTGGGGGCAAAAGCTGTGATTTCTTGTAAATTAGTGATGAATAAAGCTGAGGTTTCTGCAGTAAGGATGGAGTCTGTGGTGCTGGGAAAGGGAATTCATCCCACAAACTACTGAGGAAGGACCCAGATCTGGGGTTATTTCACACTTGAACATCATTTTTTGTTTCATCTACTGCAGCACCTGGTAGCAGCCACTCCACAGGAAAGGAGGGAATAAAAATCCCTGGATAGTGTGTCTCACACAGATTAAATCCAGCAGGGCTCGGAGCATCAGCCCTGAGGAATGCAGAGCTCAGAGGGAATTCCCAGCAGAGCCAGCCTGCAAGGGAAATGTCCTTCCCCAAGGCAGGATCCAGGACTGTCAGCACTGGGAGTTGGGATTCCAACCCTTTCCCTGTGTCAGGAGCATCCTTACCTGTCCAGGACAGAGCTAAACTCTCCTAAGGAGGCAGATCTGGAACCAAAATAACTTCTCAGAAAACCCACAGAGCTCCTCCTGTAGCTCCAGGCTGTTTGTCCTCTCCCTTTTCTCCACGAGACACAAACAGGGCAAGAAGTGCTCAGGGTTTTGAGGACCTGCACTGGTGACATTCCAAGTCCCTCCCAGCTTCAGGAATTCAAACTCAAGGGGAAGCTGAAGAGAAAAAGCCCAGAAACCAGCAAACCATGAGGCCACAACCAAAGTCTGGGAACTATTTGCTCTTTTATTTGCCCATGTAAAAGTTCTAAGACCACCTGCAGCAGTTCTTTCCAATAAACATCCATCTGGACAGCTACAGTCCAATATATACAGATCAGAATTCCAGAGGGAAAAACCTGGGAATTCTGGCTGAAGGTCTCCAAGCAGCAGCAATGCAGTCCATGCAATTAAAACTCCATAAATTATTACCCAACATCTGCTGTGAGTCTGTACACAATATACAAAGAGCTCTTGTCCAATTCATCCATTTCCCCATGGAATAAAAAATTCTTCCCACAAGGAGAACTGCTGCCAGCAAAGGCCATGGGGCAAAGCCTGGGGGGCTTTGCAGAGTCTCTCTCCCGTTTTTCCTCAGCACTCCTCATCTTGAGTTGTACAAAAATACATGGAAAAATAGATCCAGTACAAATCCCAGGCTCCTGCTGGAGGGAATGAAGCTCAGCTCACCTCACACATGCTGCCAGAGCTCAGCAGCTCCAAAGGAAGCAGCTGGGGTAGGAGGGGGGCAGAACTGGCAGCTGCAGCTCTCACCCCACAGCAAGAGTTTGCAGCAGTAAGAACACTTTGGATTTGAAAAAAATAATTTAATTACTCTCTTGGTTTGGTTTTTCACAGTCTTTGCTATTGCACAGCTTTGTCAGGTTTTGTTTCACTGCCTGAAAGGAAGATGCATAGCAATCCCATAGAAACACCTGTGCCAGGGAGGAAACTGTCCCACAGATTAGGGGGGAACAAAACCAACAACAACAAAAAAAAATTAAACCAAACAAAAAACCAAACAAAAAAAACAAAACAAAAAGACAGTCAATTTATGGAGGTGTTAAAAAATATCCTATAGCACAAAATGCAGATTTAAGGAGTAACTGAGCAGTAAGGAAAACAAGTGGGGGGCAAAAGTGTTGTACCAAACTCCTCAGGAGCTGCAGCTACTCGGGGCCCTGGTGGGGAGGGGAGCTCCAGCGAGCCTGCAGGTTCCTCAGGATGCACGAGGCCATCCCTGCCAGCTGCTCCTGCATCTCAAAGAGCTGCCTGCCAGAGTAGCCATGCAGGTCTGCTGAGCTCAGCTGGGCAGCCAGAGCCTGGATCTGCCCCAGGAGATCCACAGGGGGCTGCTCGCTGCTCGTGGGGGCTTCCACCAGATCTGCAAGGAGGGAAAGGAGAGAATGCAGCAAAATCCAAACAGAATTCCAGCTGGTTTTGTACAAAATCACATCGTGTTTGTATCACAGGAAACATGCCCAGCAAAGGCACTCGACCCTCAGGGTGAATTTTCACTTCCTCAGGGTGAATTTTGCAGGGTTTGATCAGGATTGTGAGAATAAAACTAAACCCAAAATAAAACCAAAAGGATGAGGTGTTCCCACTAGTTGAGAGTGAAGACAAGACAGCAGAACCCTCCAAATCCAAAGCAAAAAGCCACCAGCAGGTACCTGCTGCAAGTTTTTCCTCTTCTCCACCAAGAGGTTTCTCCTCCACATCATTCCCAGGCTTTTCAGCATCTTCAAGCACTGAGCTTTCCTCCACTGCTCGAGATTTTACCTGGGCGTTTTTTGGGAAAAGAAAACATTTTTAGATTGGAAAAAAATACATTACATTACACAGTGAGGTATATTTTAGCCTCATAGTCAATCCAATCACTTTTACCATTTTTCCTGTTAATAATTATAATTTAACCAAGTCATCTATATCTTGAATTCATGGTAGTGAGGCAGGCAGGGATTAGGTTTTGAATCTTTTTAATGAAGGAAAAACCACATAATGCCCCCTGCAATTAATGAGATAGATCATTATTGGCTTCCTGGGTGCTGAAATTCCCCTTTACCTGTTGCTCATGGTATCCTTTCAGAGCTTTTTTGACATTGGAGACTTTGGGGGAGCGGATGGGCAGAGTTTTGATTTCCAGAGCTGTCAGAGTGCTCAGGTCTCCCACAGTCTTGATGTTCTTGGCTCGGATGAGCTGCCCCAGGCCCCTGGCACTGCAGCAGGAGAGGAAAAATGGGTTATTGGTACAGAATCAGGGAAGATCCTGAGCTGGAAGGGCCCCACAGAATCATCAATCCAACCCCTGGCCCTGCATAAACTCCCCATCCCTGGGAAGCTTTTCAGTCATCAAAAAAGTACTTGAAGAATTCCAAAAGAGTCAATTCTCTTCCTCATCCAACCAACCCAAATCCTTTTAAGGAATTCTGGCTAAAATTCTGGTTTTGTAGGTTCAGTAAGAGCTCAGTTTCTACTAAAATGTCACCTCCAGAAGCAGAAGCCACTCACCAGATGTTGGATGTGATCTGAGGTAAAATGACATCCACAGGGGCTTTGCAGCCAGCCAAGGCAGGATACACAAACTCTGTAAGGCACGGCAGAGATTCCTTGGCCATTTCTGTGATCTGGGAGAACACAGGGAAAAGTATTAAATTAAATATCACACACTGAATACAGGAAAAAATAAATAGAGAAACATGAAGCAAAGCACTTCTTACTAAACACTTCTTTGAGCTCTTAAATTTAAGGGTACGAGATCCTGGGGACAGAAATCCTTTGGTTGGAGTGGTAATGTGCTGGATAGAAAAAGAGGAAAAAAACATCTCAGGGTGGTAGGAATTCAGTTAATGGTAGGAATTCAGTTAACAGTAGGAATTCAGTTAATAGGGAGATTTTAGCCCCTGAAACCTCAGAGTTCACTTAAGTTCAGAGTAACAGAATCAGTCATGCTCAAGCAGTTTTGTTTCTTAAAATTTTGATCCTCAACTCTTACAACTGTGTGTAAGTAACTACAACCATGCACCAAAGTAATAATAAATACACTAATACTTGGGACACGCAGAATACTGTAACAGGATTTACCCTGACCTGCATGTTAGAGAGGATTTTAAGACTTCTGGAAGAGGGTGAGGAATGGGATCTGATGACAGGACTCCTCCTGTCGATGTCATCTGCCAGGCCCTCCTGAAAAATGGGATTTGCAAAAGAGACTCGACGGATCTGAGGAGGAGAGAAGGAGGGTTTAGAGTGGGAACTCAACCCAGCATAGCCTGGGTCTGAAGAGACAAAAAAATTCAGTTTGGAATCACTGAAGTTCTTGAACAACACTGGGGATGTTTCAGCCAAGGACAGGCTGTGAGGATTCCCAAAGGAAATCTCTATGAACAACCCTGAGGATGCTGCTCAGGTTTTGCAGTGATCCAGGCAGCAGAACAGACTCAAAATAAAACCCCTCACAATGCAAATCTGTCAGTGCTGGCACGTCCCAACCCCAAACCTCACCTTTTCTGTGAGATCACTCACAATGCAAACCAACCATATTCAACATATTCACAAATTCAATATATTGAATGACTTTAGTCCCTCATCCCAGCTGTGCTGAGCAGCACACAATTCCCATGGGATACCTTGTTGGCAGGTGACAGGGAATCATCCTCCTGGCTCCTTTTGACCCCTCTCTTCAGGATGCTGGTGGAGGGGGAGGCAGAGGGGGACCAGGTGCAGCGGGCCTGGAGGCTGGTGGGGCTTTCAGTCACCTGCACTTGGGGACCCCCTTCCACCTTCAGAGGGGAATCCACACTCGTGTTTGCCAAGGCCACGTTTTCAGGCACTTTTATTTCTGCTTCCATCAGTTCATCCTTCATCTCTTGATCTGGAACAACACAAGCTTCTCCAGCAGAGCTCTCAGCTTCTCCTTTATCCTCCTGATTTCCTTCTGGCTCCTTCATCTCTTTTTCCTCAGGTTTGCTGTCAACACTCAGCTCTTCAGGCACCTCTTCCACTTGTCCATTTTCATTTATTTCTTCCTTTTCTGCAGCTGCTGGTTCTTCCCCTTGGTCCCCTGAGTCCAGGCAGCTCTCCCTGGGCTCTCCAGGAACACTCTCAGGCAGAACCTGCTCTGTTTGCTCCTTCTGCTCAGCAGGTTCCTTTATTTCCTCCGTGGACTCGGTGGTTTCAGCAGCTGAACCCTCTGGATTCTCTGGATTCTCCTCCTCCACCACCACACTGCTCCCCTCCATGTTTTCCAGAGTCACTCCCTGGCTTTCCAAGCTGAAGCTGCTGGGTTCCTTGGGAGTGCTCATCCCACAGGGAGCCAGGGCCAAGCTCTCCTCCAGATCTGAGTGACCAGAAACATTCCCAGCTGTCTGGACTGGGCTGCTCTCAGGCTCCTCCAGCTCAGGAGCTTTCTCCTTCTTTGACTCAGTGGACTTCGTTTCAGTCACCTGCAGCTTTGGCTTTTTGAAGCAGCAATCACAGCTCTTGATTTTCTTCACCCTTTTGCTTCTCTTGCTCTGACACTCATGGCTTTGCAAAGAGGAGAGCTCAGCAGCTGAAGCATTGGCTGCTGGTGCACAGTCCCCTGGGCTGCTCTGCTTCTCCTCCTGTTTGCTCTCCTCTGCTGCTCCCCCATCCTGCTCAGACATGCAGGGGCTGCTCAGTGACTCCATGGATGCATCACCCTTGTTCTGCTCCACGCTAGTGTCCTGCAGAGCACCTGAATTCTCAGAGCTGCCAGACCCCACAGCTTCTCCAGCAGCTGCAGGGATTTCCTGGCTTTCCAGGCCACCTGGCTCAGCTGGCACTGCAGCACCCGTGCTGACCTCAGGATCACCTTTATTTGCCTCCACTGGACTCCTAGCTCCATTCCCCTGGGGAGATCCCTCAAGGCTCTGGCTCCCTGCCTGTCCCTCTTTCAATTTTCCTTCAAGAGAATTGCTTCTACTCCTCACTTTTACGGTTTTCCTCTTCTTTGTGCTCTCCTCCTTGCTCTCAGAGCTGTCAGCCTCAGAGTTTTCTATGCTGGACAGCAAACCTTGGGAGGACCTCCTGGTGTGGTAGCGAGGGCGCTCCACCTTCTGCCCTGCAGTGCTGAGGCTGCCCTGAGCCTCCCCCTCGGGCCTGGGGGAATCCTCTGCCCTCCTGCCCCCCCTGCTCCCCTCCTCCTCCAGGCCCCTGCAGGCAGCAGAGTCCTTGCAGCTCCAGTCCTCTGCCACTCTCTCAGCTTGGCTGCTCTCTTTTGTGCTTTCTGTTGTTTTCCCAGCAACTCCTTTCTGCTTTTGGGATCCATCTCCTTTCCCCTGGGACAGCTTCTTCTGCCCAGCTTTCTCCTCCTCTTTCCTCCTGTCTCTCTTTGGGAGCCCATCCTCCTTCTCCTGGCTGCCTGAGCTCTCCAGAGTCTCGGAGCGTCTCCTGGAGGAACGCCGGAGCTGTTTCTGCTGAGGGGACGCTGCTGGCACCTGGCTGTCATCCCCTGGGGCCTGCTCAGAGCAGCTGCTGCTCTCTGGGGGGGTGTTTTCCTTCGAGTCCATGTCCAGCTCCTGCACCTTTTCCATTCTTGGGGCTGCATCCTCTGTTTTCTGGATGTCTGGCTCTGAAGGGGGCAGAGCCTGGGCCTGGCTCAGCAGGACGTGCTCCACATCCTCCACTGCAGAGCCCAGCTCAGCACTGCCCTCCAGGCTGTCAGAGGCCAGGGACTCCTCTGACCTGCCCTGGGGCTTGGCTTTGTGGCCCTGCAGCTCCATCCTGCTCTGCCGCCGCGTCACCCTGCGCGTCGCCCCGGCCTCGCACTTCGCGACGTTTTTATTTTCCTCTCCAGATTTCTCTGCTTTAGCACTGGCCTTGCTGCCACTGCTGTTTTCCTGGGTGGCTGCCTCAGGAGCACTCCCAGGCAGCTCCACCACAGAGCTCAGAGGGGCTGGGCTGAAGGCTCTGCTCTCTGCAGCCCCGAATTTCTCCAGGGTGATGAAGGACTGGCGCCGGCTGACGGGCTGGGGGGTGCCAGAGATGATGTCACTGGAGGCTGAGCTGCTGGTGACATTGGAGGTGTCCTCCTTCTCTGCTGAGGTCTCCTGGGAAGCTGCTTCCACAGAAGTTGTCTCCAATCCCTCTCCAATGGATGATTCCTCTGGGATCATCTCAGCTGTCTCACTTTTGGCCTCCCCCTCGCTGCTGCAGGCTGGGCTCTCCTCTGAGTGACATCCTTCACTCCCTGCCTCTTCCTCCTGTCCCAAAAATATCAACAGCAAAATATTTGTCCTAGGACTCAAATGGAACAGCTGTACTTGCCTTATGAATACACTGTAACTACAGTTCTGGTGCAATAGAAAACAACACACCCACAAGGTTTTTCTAATTAGCCTTCCTCTAAATTATTTATTATCTATTGGTAGTTAGAAATGACACCTTGTTTTGCATTTTTTTTAAAGCCATTTAATTCCAAACCAAAGAACTCCAAAAATGTTCCAAGTTTTGCTGTGTTTTACCTGGTCTGATTGGCACTATAGTTAGCATAGTTGAGGAATTCCTCCCCACAAGGAATTTAGGGTTTACAATTTTTATCCCAATAAAATATTGTGGCAGCACAGGCACATGAGTGATGAGAAACTGCTCAGATAAAACCTCCCATTTTGAATTTAAATACCCAATGACTGGGCCTGTCAGGAATAAAGGATATAAAGCAGAACACAGCACTGCAGTAGTGTTAAATTTTCTCTCACTTGGTGCTGAGAATGAAAAACAAACCCCAAAACCTCCCATGTTATGACAGAAACTATTTTAATAATCACCATCAGACAATGGGAATTACCTGAGGTTGGTTTGCAGGCTCTTCCTTGGCATTTTCCACTAAAGGTGGCACCTCCCTAAAAGAGAATTACTGAAATCAGTGCTGATGCCAAAGGAGACACCTTTAATGAGCACAACTGGGCACTTTCACTTACAAAGAATCCTCCTGGCTCTGGGTGTACTGGGAAAATGAGCTGGTGTCCTGGGAGGCATCCAAGGTGTTGTACATGGCAGGAATATCAGCTCTGGAACAACACCAGGAATGGAGTCAGACTCTTCTCTGCAATTTATTGTCTCCTTATTTCAAGGCCATCTTTACTTTGCAACTTTATTTTTGGGGAATAAAAGCTGTGATTGGGATCCCACTCTGCAAAGAATCCACCACAGCCCAGAGGAGTTCCTGCCAACAAGTCCTGCTTACTCTGCTTCTGCTGCCTAAGCACTCCAGTGTTATTTTCCCACATTAAAAAGAGGATCATTCCAAAGATTCTTCTGCAATTAAGATGAGTCTCTAATATCCTAATTCCTGACATACTGCTGACTCAGGAAATCCTTTCCTCAGACTGTTTTACCCAATCCTTTCATTTCCATGATTTATGAAAAAAGACATTTTTTATTTCACACTGCGAGTCACAAAGTAAAAATCCAAGCTCCAAATTCCCAAACTCCAAACAGACTAGAGAGATTTAACTTAATCAGAAGAGGAAATGCAATTGCAAGAATAATTTGGTTGCTCTTAAACAACAAAGCAAAGAACTCCCTTAGTTTTAAACTTAATAATTTGGATGGAAGAACAAGACTCAATCACCTGTGGTGGTGTGAGAAACAGGAATTAAAGTTAAGTCAAGCTCAAGGAATGACATTTCACATTTAGTTTAAAACAATAAATGACAGACCTCTTTGACCTAAGCACTTCTTTCTGATGTTCTGTCAATATTCTTGGTTTTGTTTCTGGAGGAATAAACACAAAATCAACAGATTTCTCCTCTTCCAGAAGCGTCTCACTTGTTGTCTTAGGAGATGAAAATTCTAGTTTTAACTGCAGAAAGATAAAAACCCCAAATCCTGGGTTAGGAACAAGAGAGGAACTGAAAATCAGGAATTCCTGAGGGACACAATTCCTTCCCTGGGAGGCATCTGCCAAGCCCCAAACCCACCAAAACCCAAATCTGTCACAGCCTCCAGCCAGAGTGAGGACTGAGGGGTTTTTACCACCCTCACACCCAGAGAATTCCAACAGGAATTTTAAATCAGACTGTGCTGGGCAGCCTAATATAGAAAATATTTCAGCATCACCAAACTCCTGATTTTGTCCTGCAGATCCTGGATGTGATTCTGGGAACACTTTACCTTGGCAGGTGTTGCCTGCACGTTGCTGGACTTGTCTTTGCCATCATTTTTTGGTTCACTCGTCTGTGCCAATATTGAATCTCGTTTCTGTCCCACCTTCACCTCCATTCCACTGATCTTTGCATCCAGCTGGGAATTTTCCATCTGTTCAGACAAAACCAAACTGAATGCACTGTGGGAAGAAACTCCAAGCTCACAAACCCACCCTGTGGTAATTCCCAGGATAAAACCATCCCACACTCACAAACTTCCTTTAAATTACAGAGAGGACAACTTAAAAATTAATTATTTCAAATAAATTCCTAGAAGCCAAAATTTACAGTGCAGGAAGTGTAAGAACCACCTTTTGACAGTGTTAAATCAGTAGAGTTTATCATTCTAAACATGAAACCACTGCAGGTCAATCAGATTAAAAATCCCAACTGATTTTCATTCCCTGCTGAACAACTCCCATGAAATCCCAACAAAATATTTACCATGTCAGAGAAGGGGCCACTGCACTCCTCAGACATCTCAATGCTTTCAAAACCAGGCAGCAGCAAAGGGATTTTCTTTTTGGCTTGGCTTAACACACACCTGCTCAATAAAAACCAAAAGAATAATTCAGATTTCTGGACGAGGAAAGGTGCAGAAAAATAATAAAAAATAATAAAAAAAATCCCTCAGCTTGCACAAGGAATCAGAATGGTACAACACAACTTGGGAGCTCTTCCTGTGAAGATGGAAAGGATAAAAATGTGTTTCTTACTTGAGCTCCTCGGGGTAGGTGAGAGAGGAGGCCTTGGCAAAGGTGCAGTTCCAGAGCTGGGCACTCTGCTGGCGCAGCTGCTTGTTCCTGTGCTGGAAGGCCAGGCACAGCAGGGGGCTGAGCTGCTGCAGCAGCTCAGAGTCACAGGAGCCAGGGCAGTGACACTGCAGGCACTGCAGCACCTCTGCCAGCAGCTTCTCCAGCTCAGGAGAACAAAAAAAAAAAAGCTTTTTAGTATCAGCATGTTCAAGGAAAATCTGCAATATTTGAACGCAACGTTGATTTTAAGGTTTATTATTCCAGCCTGAAATGCCTCATCACAAAGTCCAAGAGCTGAGTGCTCTTCCCCTCAAGAATAAAATATTTAAAAATTAAATCTCTACCCTCATCCCATTTTGAATTATTTTTTTGTTCCACGTTGCCCCCAGTGATTTCTGCAGCATGTTTACCTTGGTGTTCAGATTGCTGTAGACTTTGGGCACCTCAGGGAGCCTGCCAAAACAAATTCAATTAATTTTTTGATTTTGCTGGCTCATTTATCCCAAGCAATTATTATAACAATTGAACAGATCATAAATTCCAGCACTGCACACTCGTTTGAGTGTGGAATCATTTTCTTGGAATGGAAGCATTTTGTGAAATGAGCCTCAGTTGGGGAATAAACAATTTCCTGATGGAGTTTCTCAAATTATCCTTTTAATTTCATGGATACTGATATGCTGAGTTGAGGAGGAATTAATAAAAAAGTCAGTGGCAATTAGTACAAACTTAAATTAAAGCTTTTCTTATTAATTACCTCTAATTGCACTCTTAATGCTCTCCTCAAACATATTTCCCAGGCCCCATAAATATTTGCATTAAAAAGGTGAAATATTTGCATTAAAAAGGTAAAGTACCACTAAGTAATCCCACAAACTAAGCAATTCCATGTAAATAAATATATTCCATGTAAATAAATATATTCCACCTAAATATATTCTATAGAAATAAATATATTCCATAGAAATAAAAGCACAGATATAAAAATCATTTATACATTTATAAAATACTTATATAAATATACAAATACAAAATCCTTAGGTACAATTAGCCAGAAAAATGTCCTTGGGGTTTTTCATAAAAACTCAGCTTGGGTTTTTTTTTTTTTCAAAAAACTCAACTTGGGGGTTTTGTGTTTTTTTTTTTTTTTTTCAAAAAACTAAACTTGGGGTTTTTTTTTTTTTTAAAAAAAAAAAA
>JAOTBB010000369.1:36173856-36191454 GCA_025629985.1 Chamaetylas fuelleborni | reverse complement strand
TGGGGTTTGTTTTTTTTTTCAAAAAACTCAACTTGGGGTTTGTTTTTTTCTCAAAAAACTCAACTTGGGGTTTGTTTTTCATAAAACTCACTTGGGATTTTTTTCAAAATCTCAACTTGGGATTTTTTCCATAAAAACACACTTGGTCTTTTTCATAAAAACTGACTTGGGTTTTTTTTTCAAAAAACTGACATGGGTTTTTGGTTTTTTTTTCAGAAAACTCACTTGGTCTTTTTTAAAAAAACTCACTTGTGTTCTTTTCAAAAAAACTCAATTGGTTTTTTTTTTTTTTTTCCCAAAAACTCACTTGGGTTCTTTAAAAAAACTCAATTTTTTTTTCCATAAAACACTGCCATGGGCTTGGAAAAAATGGCAAAATTTGAAATTTGGAGCTTTTTTTCAAGTCCTGCAAACCCTGATCTCCATCTCACACAATTACAGAGTTTTCCCACCTCAAATTCCCACTCAACCTCCATAAAACACACTTGTTTTTTTTTTTCAATACTCACTTGTTTTTTCCATAAAACACTGCCCAGGGCTCGGAAGAAATGGCAAAATTTGAAATTTGGAGCTTTTTTCAAGTCCTGCAAACCCTGAGCTCCATCTCACACAACTCAGGAGTTCTCCTACCTAACCTCCACTTGGTTTTTCCATAAAACACACTTGGTTTTTTTTTTCAATACTCACTTGTTTTTTTCACAGAACACTGCCCAGGGCTCAGAAAAAATGGCAGAATTTGAAATTTGGAGCTTTTTTCAAGTCCTGCAAACCCTGAGCTCCATCCCACACAACTCCAGAGTTTTCCCACCTCAAATTCCCACTCAACCTCCATAAAACACACTTGTTTTTTTTTTTTTCAATACTCACCTGTTTTTTTCATAGAACACTGCCAAGGGCTTGGAAAAAAAAGCCAAAGTGGTGCCAAGGAGGGAAGGCAGCGAGATGTGGCTGATGATGGAGTGCAGGGCAGCCAGCAGGGAGGGGCCCATGGCAGACAGGGACTCTGAGTGCCCCTCCCTGCAGCTCAACTCATGGAAGGAGTTCAGCAGCAGCAGCAGCAGCTTGAACAGAGAGCTGAGTTTGCCAAGGGGCTCCTTCTTCTTCTTAGCCCAGTCTGTGGGTGTCTGGGGAGCTGAAAGAATTCAGTTAAAAACTGGATTATTTTTCCTTAGCTAACAACAAAAGACAGCTGAACATTGAGTCTACATAAGAGGCAGATTTTGATTCCCAACCTAAATCTAGACATAAATGGCTTCAAAATTGATTTAACAACTTAATCTTATTTTATCTGATTTCTGTTCTTCTTGTTTATATTTCTGGCTGGTCAGACTCTGCTTTTAAGGTTTTAATGCCTACTTTATTGAAAATAAAGAACCACTCCTCAGATAGCTGATACACAAATTCTGGAACAGTGAACAGGAGGAGGGGGGAAGCAGAAATATAAACTTTTATTGGTTTATTTATTTGGAAGTGAAGTTTTTACTTCATTGATGTATTTGCAAATGAAGTAATGTGAACTATTTATTTACTTCATTATGTTTTTCCTCACCAACTTTTCCAATTAAAGCATTTCATTCCTTCAGCAGCCCAACACTTTTTACTTTAACAAAAAAACCTCCTGCATTTTACTACTTTAACAAATTCCCATGGGGCAGAAAAATGATAAATACCTTTATACTCAATTATGCTTTTTTGGAAATTACTTCTTCAGCTTTAGCAGTTTAAATAGGAATACCAAACAAAAAAAAGAATATTTTATACACAATGACCCTTTGTCTTCTGTTAAACTCTGATTTTTAACCAACTCTTGAAGCCACACACAGAAACCTCAAAAATTTTTTTGAAGTATTTACTTACATCTAGTTTTGGGCTGGAATTTAGTCCCATAGGGGGCAAAGTTGATGCAGTCAACCATGACTGACACAAGGTGGGTGAGACCTTCCAGCATGGAAAACATCTGAGGAGGAAACAGAAATAAATCAGCAGAAACAAAAAAATCAAGCAACAGAAACAAAAAAAAACAACCAGCAGAAACAAAAAAATCAATCCTCAGAAGAGCAACAATGCCAGAAAAAAACCCCACATTGGTGTTCAGGACAGCAAAACACCAACTTTTAATGAAAGGTGGGTGAAATTGTTCTGCATGATCAGGTCAGACTAATAAAATTCCATTTTAAATCAATTTTTACACTGAGGATGAGCTTCCCATTCTAATAATTAAGATATAAATGGTGCCTAAAGCAGCAATCAGCTGGGAGAAGGGGCCACATTTAGGAGAAATAAATAAAATTCAAGTTCAAGGGTCTCAAGGACAAAGCCTGGTTGTCATTAACATCAGAGCACAATAATTTTTAGTGCATAGAAAAATATAATCAAATTGGTTTTTTTCCCTCTTAAACCAAATAAATTCTCCAAAATTAGGCCAAACTTGCTTTATAAGGAACACTGATATTGTGAGCTAAAAGAAGTTTCAATAGAACTTCTTCACACTGAACTTTGAAATTAAGTTTGGTTTGTTTAGTTATTACTGATTTTTGGAAGTGATGTTTATTATCAGGACACAGCAGCATCCAAGGTAATTACAATGCAATCCTCTAAATTCCAGGTTTTTAATTCCATTTTTTTTTTTTGTTTCTTTCACAGGATTTTTTCCAAAGTGAACTTCTAAGTATGAAGAATGTTTTATTCCAAAGTAAATGTTCATTCCCCTCCCCTCATGGTGTGAGCTTGGGAATAGGCAATTTAGGTAACAAAAACACTGATTCTTTCAAAATCTTAATATTTTATTCAGCTTCAGGAGTAAAATCCTCACATTTTAGTGTACAAGGCTGCTGGTTCCATGTTCCTCCTTCCTAATTGCAATTAGGTTTGTGGATTTATAAACATTTCCCCTACACAAATCCCATTTATCACCACGATAACACTCATTAGCCATTCTTATTAATTAGAAAACAAATCTAAAATCTGCTTAACTGCCTGAATATTTCAACTTTAGAATTATTTTCACTCCCTTCTTTCATTTCTCTACCAACTCCTGCCAGCAAAAAGAATTCTCAAAGCTCTAAATCTCCAAACCGCTCCACGCTGCAGAAATCAGAATTTACAACACGTTCTTACATCTAAATTAAAAGAGATCTGCTAAATTATATGTTTTATACTCACTACTGGAGTTTCACCTTCTAGCCCAGATATTATTTTGGCACAGAGTTCTTCACAGCACAGGTTTTCTTCTGCTGTTGCAACCAGAGCAGCACAGCGAGCAAAAGCTCGGTACAGGTCTGACCAAGAGCGCAGCAAGGATTTCAAAGTTGGCTTTAACAACAGAGAGAATAAAAATAAATTAAAAAAAAAGGTTAAATATCAATATCTGTGCATAGAAAAAAAACTTGCTTAATGTTTTCCTCTTCTGTCAAAACCTAGGGGATTCTTCAGGGTTTTAAGTTGGAGGTTTAGGGTTTTAAATCTGCGGTACAATGGAGGTATTGCACCAAAACTCAGCTCTGGGAGTTCAGAGATTTCATTAAAAATTGTTTTGAATGAATTTGATTTATTTGTTGTTACCTGTGGGAATCCCTGAGAGGGGAAAATGTGGGATACTGGCAGCAGCAAAGCACTGTACACAGCACTGAAGTTGTGCTCCAGGGCATCCCCCTGGTTTACCTCGTTATTCTGCAACAAGAGAAGAATTTTATGGTTTAATAGTATTCATTTTTCATACTTCGCTTGTTAAATAAACAGTTTTTTCCACTTTTCTCCAAGGAGATTATCTCCCAGTTATGAGAAGAGCTGCTAAAACTGAAACTTGCTGAAATCTGCTTTTTTAGAGGAGACACCTTTGGGAAGGCTCCTCCCAAATTTTGTCTCCAGCAGGGACATTAATGAAGCTGCAAAATTGGGATGACAAATCAGGCTGCTCCTGATTCACTGCCATAAATCCAGCTTGAAATCAGATATTCTGCTCTTTCAAGAGCTCAGGAGGATCCTGCTAGCCAAGGGTAAAAAGTTCTGTTTCTAAATGTTAAGAATTAAACCAACCTGTTAGGAAATGTCTGATGAATTTCTCACTTATTTCAGAAGTGATGGTCACACTTAAAGAATCCTGGAATGGGTTGGGTTGGAAAGGACCTTAAAATTCATCTCATTCCAACCCCACTCATCTCATTCCACACCTTCCACCATCCCAGGCTGCTCCTGGGACATTTCCAGGGATCCAGGGGCAGCCACAGCTCTGGGAATTCCATCCCAAAAATCCCATCCATCCCTGCCCTCTGGCCATTCCCTGTGGCCATGCTGCTGTAAATAAAAGCACCTAAAACTTTCTTCAGGAATTCTATGATTTTTAGATCTAATAACTCATGAGGATTAATTTATTCAGCAACTCCTGCATTATATTCAATGTATTTCTAGTAAATAAGCTTCTAAATCTCTTAAATATTATAATTTATATGGCTTTTATTACACTAAAGATATCTACCATGAGTAAAACTCATGTCTAATTACATCCTGATCATCCCAATCTGGGATTTATTTTATTTTCACACCAATAAAACCACCCCATGGTATTTAAGAGTTCCTGGAGGGAAACTTTCCATGGTTTTTACCAGCAGGATTATGCCAAGCTATCTAACTTCAGCATCTCTTCAAGACATGGAACTGCTCAAAAAAATTCAGGTGAGCGCTCAGCACTGTGGAAGAGAACCAAAAGCCTGTGATTAAAGAATTAATTACCTGATTAATCCACTCAGTCAGAGGATTAACAACAATGCTCCACATTCTCCAGAGGTGCTCCTTGTTGCCCACCTGCTGTGCACTCTGATCAATGACACAGAGCACAGACTCACTGAAAGCCAGGGCAGAGGTGGGGCCAGACAGGGCAAAACCCACCAGAGTTTCCAGAATCCCAAAGAATCTGAGGAAGAAAATTCCACAAGTAACAGATTTTTAATTCTTTTTTTCCAGCCGATATTAGAAAGGAAAAAAAAAAATAAATTGTGTGGTATTTGCTAAGGGATGCTCAAAGCTCCACCTACCTCTCATCTGTCACACAGCATTCCAAGAGATTGTTGTGGAAAGGCAGCTGGATGAGGAACAAAGCTGGAGTTCCCTTGGAAGAGAGATTGAAGGGGTTAAAACATTTTCTAACAATCAAATGAAATGGCTGCCACACCTCCACAAGGATTTCTGTATTGTATTCAATTCTGAGCCAGAAATTTGTAATTGTTAATTGTCAAAATTCAGAAATTCCAATTCAAAATTGTCAATTCTAACACCTGAACATAAAAAAAAGAAAACTGAAAACCTAAGATGCTGCCAGACCCTGGGATTTGCTCATTTCCAGGTTACAGCAAGAGATTTTTTAGGCAACTTCTGTTCAAATCTATCCCAAATATTTCAGGTTTGCCAGTGTTGAGAGTATTTAACAAAATGTATTTAATATCTGCCAATTAAAATTTCAGCTAAGAGCACACTGCTTCCTACTCAGTCTGCTGCTCTCCAAACAAAAATCCCCAAAATTCAGCATCATTCCAGCCTTTCTTCACAGGTTTTTTGTGATTATTGTCTAAATATTTTATTATCTATTCCTCCCTTCTGATGCAGCACACGGAATGATATTCACTAATAATTATCAGACTTTTTTCTAATTAATTTCATTAATTAGAGACAGTTAAATTACTCCTCAGAAGTGAGGCCTGCAAACAAAGTCTGCACTTCTAAACATGAAATAATTTGACAATAAATTGACCTTTCAGCATGAACAAAACCCCAGAATTAATTCAGACTTACATTTAAAAGATCCATATCAGCAACCTGATAAGCTGGGGATCCCAATACTTTTGGAGGCAACTCCTTGACAGTGATATCAATGAGAGACTAAGGAGGATGAGAGAAAAAAACCCCACATTTAAATACATTTTTCCTGATATATATATTTATATATAAAAATATATATAAATTATACAGGATGAGAGAAAAAACACATTTAAATATATTTTTCTGGTATATATATATATTTATATATATAGATAATACAGGATGAGAGGAAAAAACCCACACTTAAATATATTTTTTTCTGGTTCAAATATTTTAAGCAACACCACAAATCAAAGCAAAATGGAAACAATTCCCTTCAGTTAAACACAAAAAAATTCCATCAAGGTATCCAAAGTGTTTTTTGAAGCATGAACCCAATTTTGCTGCTAAATCCAAAAATGGCTTTCAAGAAAAACTTACCAGTATTTTCTGCACAGGCAGAGAATTTGATCTCACAGTGTTTTTTAAGGCCTGGAGTAACATGGTCAGTATTTCTGAGCCTTGCTTTTCTTTCTTATTTCCTGGAATAAAGAACATTTCCAGTCACAGCAGAATGGCCACTGAGCATCATTCAATCTTTTAGTGCAAAAGCAAAAGAATTCTGTGTACATCTGCAAAAATTTACCAAATACTTCAGAGAGTCAGGTATCAATTCTGCTCCTAACCTAAATGAAATTTCAAAGTTTAAATAAAAACCTCCAAGTTTAATTAGGAAATGGAAACACTTTTGTTTCATTAAGGATTTGAATTTTGATACATTAAAGTTGTGGAATTCTGCATTCATGCAAAGGATGCTTCTTCATTTTCTGTTCCATTTTCAATAGAAAAAGTTTGAATTATTATGAATATTCTGGACTTTCCTTTGATAAATGACATTTTAAAAATAGGAAACAACTTTTATACATCTGCAGATAATACAGTTTACCATGGAACAGAATTTCAATGACAAAAAAAAGGCACCAGAGTAAAAAACCTTAAGTTTTGCCTCCATTCCTCTGCACTAAAGACTTGAGGGTTGTTTTTCTTTTGAAATTGCTTTAAAATAAAACAGAATTATTGATTCAGATTAAACCCAAGCAATGAAACATCAATTTATGGTGTAGTTTAAAAGTAAACCACCTCTGACTGGTGAGCAATGGCAAATTAAAGAAAAAGCCTCTTTTTACCTGCTTCAATTGCTGTTTTTACAAATCCATTTATGTCCTTCCAGATAACATTCAGCAAACAATCTGCAAGGTAACAATGGTTTCATTCAGTTTGCTACAAAAATTAAATGAAATTGCAGCCAAAATACAAATTGTGTTCAAGGACAGGTTTTGATTTAAGCCAAAACTCGAATTTTAACACAAGTCAGCCCAGTTCTGCTTTTTATACCATCAGGATATCACACAAAGTGCTGCTTTTTTATGGTTCCCTTGCTCATTTGATTTCCCAGAAAATGTTTAAATTCTACCACTTAATCCTTACCAGGAACTTCTTTTCCAATTGCAACAAAGCCATCCTGAACAGCATTTATCAGAGTGCTGGCATGCTTACAAAAAAAAGAAGGGCTCCTGATCAGTGGGTACTGGAGAGGCTCTACAAGAACAAAAAAAACACATTCCATAAACCTGTTACTTTGCAGTTTACTGGGAAAACAAGCCTTAAAAATAATCAAGTATTTGTGTATTCACAGCATTTTTAACATAAGAATATCTTAAAGATGACAACATTTCAAAGTTTAAATCATTTCGTTCCACTAAGACAAAATTTGAGATTATGCAAATATATCTATAAAAATTAAATGTATTTATATACAACTCATATACCTAAACTAAGCACCAGTTTGTTCTGCTTTGCAAAATCCACAACTTGTGGTCCCATGAGGAAGTGGAGCAGCATTTCAATCCCCAGGAGCTGGATGGAAGGGAACTGCACCACTGCTGCTGTGCTGCTGTTCAGGGCCACCCTGGGTGTGCCTGGGCTCACAAATGGGAAAGGACCTGGGGGGAAGGACACAAATCCACAAATCAGTGTCTCACATTCCAAGGAAAAGCCCCAAATTCCTCAGCAAAAGGACAAATCATGGAGTGGTGCAGGCTGAAAGGCACCTCTGACAGCCAGGCTTCTCAGATTTTTGCCAGGTATAAAAATCTGCCCCAATATTGTAAATTCTTGGACACCAGATTTTATTTTGGCCACACAAATCTCCATGGAAGCTGTGGTTACACAGTCACTGAACTGCTGCTGTAGAAATCTGCTGCTACAAAACAGCTCTAATTGGAAATTGTCACCTAGAACACAAATTTAAGAGGTCTTGGCAAAATATTTTGACTAATTCAGACTAAGATGAACTTCTTAAAGAAGGGAACATAGGAAAGTCCCCCAAAATTCAGGACATCCCTGAGGCTGCTAATTACAGAATTTTATGAATAACAGAAATTCCAGCAGAATAGAATAGCACAAGCCATGGATGCCAGAAAGAGAAGAAAAAACAGGAGTTCTTTATTGGATATTTAGATATAAAGCTCAAATTGATGTGGTTTCAACATGTGGTTGAAGTATTAAAATTCCTGATGGATCATCATCACTGGGCAGGGTTAGATGGGATACTGGGAAGGAACTCCTGGCTGGACAGGGCTGGGATAATGGGAGGAGTCCCTGGATGAACTTCAAGGTCCTTTCCAACCCAAACCATTCCAAGAGTCTCTACTACTGAGGCAGAAATTAAAAATGCTACAGAAATAAAAGGGCACATAGAAATAGCCCAGGTATTAATATATGAAAAACAAGATTTTAAACAGAGAACAACAACTCAGGACATTAAAACTGGTCCTCAAATTGTGATTGGCATAACTTTTAAAACTTTAAATAATAACAGCAACAGCCTCATCTTACCCAATATAAATCCTGACCTCTGAGCCCTGCAGTGACCATGCAGAAAAATCCCTGTTTTCAAGAATAATTATAAATGAAAAAGCAGAAGCAGGAGTGAAATGGAGCTGGGAATTTCATGAGGGTGATGTTTCAGTACCTGATTTCTGCCCAGGGGTTGCTGAGCCCAGGCTGGGGTTGTTGGGGCGTGAGGGAGTTCCTGGGAATGCAGCAGCAGCAGGATCCACACTCAGGGTGCTCTGGATTAATGGGACACAAACCTGCAAAGGGATCCCAGCAACAGCTACAGCCATCAAAAAATCACTTCAAATATCACATACTAGCTGCTGCTCACAAATCTGAGTATCTGGGTATTTAGAGTGAATTAGAAATGTCTAATCCAACAAAAATTCCTGTTGGATGTAATAGATTTTAATAACCCTAAGAAAATACTTTTCCCTCCTTTTACTCACATCTTGAAGATTAATTTAATGAAATTCAGGAGTTGAATAGAAACAGGTCCATTCCACTTACAATATGACTAGAAATGGAACACCTGCATCATTTTTCTTTCTATCTTCCTAAATAATTATGGTTTTTCCCTCAGTTTCCCTCTGGCAGCCTTTTCCAAGCCCACAACTCCTTGGTGAAAGGAGAACAGAGCCTTTAATTAACTAATTTATAAAGGCTGCACTCAGGGGAGATTTTCAGAGATGTTCACAGGACATTGCCACAAACTCTCCAATATTCTGGGGCTGTGAGTCCCAAATATTCCTTTAAATCACAGACAAGGACAAAGTGGTTCCTTGAGGAAGTTTGATTTCAGTCTAAAGCAGAAAGGGATGAAGCAGGAATATTTTATTAGATATTTACACTTATTTATATATTTGATTTATTAACTCAGAGGGGATCAGGGCTGTTGTCACCTGGGTTACCTGTTCAAAGTTGGAGGGCAGGTGAGGGCCCAGTCTCATCAGTAAATACCACCACACCTCCAGCTTGGTGAGTGCCAGAGCCTCTGTCCTCACATGGATGGAGCTCAGGGGCTGCATCAGCAGTTTCAGCCTTTTAGCACTGCACAGAATGTCTGGGAGATCAAAAATACAAATTATTAAATCACAGCTCAGCAATATTTGATCAAACCACTGTGGGGTTTTTTCCCTAATATATTTTAGCTTCAAATTCAATTAACAGTAATTTGCAAAACTCAACCATGTCAACCTTGCAAATTCTCTTACTGCTCTAATTATTGCCTAGAACAGCTCTGGAAAAATCAAATGTTTCTTTTCAATACCAAGATTGAAATGAAATTTTCTGAATTCCAACCTGACCCTGCTGGAGAAGAGAGGCTGGACCCAACCTGACCCATTTTGGGATTCTGTGATAAACAGAAGAAATTCCCTCTTGTTTGTTCTGTTAGGTCCCATCTGCTCCAGGGAAAGGAAAATCAAACTGAGTTTTTTCTTCAGAACACAGAGGAGCACAATCAAGGTAAATATTATTGTATTTTGACACAAGGTAGACTAAAAACTTATCCAGGTCTAGATTACACCTTTAAAACAACTTCTTCTTAATATCTCTGGAATCATGAAGTGTTGCCTTTCTCCAGTTAAACCAAACCATCCAAAATAAAAGATACAAAGTGTTTTATTCACTATTTCATTGCTGTTTGGAACAATTGTAGCACTACAAAACAAGATTTACTAATTTTATTCTACTTCTAGCAGGACCAGCAGAAAAATTAGGATAAAAAAATGATCTAACTACCACCTTGCCTCAAAAAGAAACTAAAACAAGAAAAAATACCAACAAAGAAACCCAAAAATTGTAATTTTAGCTGTGCACACACACAATAAATTTTTAGGCACCATTATGTGGATATCCAGTGGTATACACAAAATTCACTGACCACTAACAGAATAATTTTTTCCAGTTATGTCTTAAAGCAAGCAAAACAAGTCAGGTTAATTTTTTTATTTTTTTTTTTGAAATCTACCTGGATTTAGAGCAAAATTATCAATGAGGCTCTTCCATGCAATGAAGGCAATTTTCTTCACCACTGGGGAGCCACTGCGGAATCCCAGCTCCTCCAGCTGCAGCAGGGAATTGATGAAGCTGCCACTGCGATGCAGAGTCTGAGCAAGAAAAAAAAAAAAAAAAAATCAGAATTTAAAAGAGATTTCTGCTGTTAAAAACTCCTTTTTTTTTTTTTTTTTTTCCCCTAAAGATTTGGTGCCTTTCTGTTTACCTTTCCAAGCAATCTGACAAACAGGGGCCACAGCTTTAACACGAAGGTCTCGTTTTTGGCAGAGAACAATTTCTGAAGTTCGGAAATTAATTTCTGCAGACAGAAAGAAACAGAATTTCAACAAGAAATAGATTTTAAAATATTCTAAAAACTACACACTCATACCAATGTCTGGGGACAACCACTCTGTTTCTACATCAGGATTTCATTCTGCATTTGCTACAGCTGATTCTCTTTTTAGTTCTCTCTCTCTAGTTATCTTTAGTTTATCTCTTTTTAGGTTATTCTGACAGTGGCAACCAACAAAGCAAAGGAAATTTGCATTTCCTCCAACTTTAAAGCCAAAACACACCCTGACCTCAAACCACCTTGTTTGGTTGGGTTTTTCAGCAGAAAATAAAGCAAATTAAATAAGCCAGTGCTGGAGGTGAAGGGAACATGAAAAGCTTCATCAAAACACCACAAGGCTGCTGCACAGGCTGGGGAATCCTGAAGGATGGAAACTGCTGAGAATCCTCTGCTTTCCTGCCTCCACCTCCACTCTCAGGCCTCCAAATTCCATCTCCCATCCCCTTTTTGCTGGGAATTTTTTCCTGTATTTATAATTCCATTCTTTATTTTTTTTCCCATTCAAACCACTGGCATTAGGTTGCTGTTAATGCACAGGAAATTAAATTAATGTCCCCCCAAGACCCCCAACTTCTCCTGGTGGAGAAGGCCCAGCTTTGTCACTCACTGTGGTCATCAGGTGCTCAGTGACAGCTGCCACCTCCTGCTGCTTCTGCAGGAGCAGTGGCATCCCCATCTCCAGGGCAGTGGCACCTCTTAACTGCACTTTGTGAGCTGAGTGGACAACCAGAGGGATGATCAGCTTTGCCCACCTCACAGCCTCTTCTCCCATCTGGGCTGGAGTTTGCTCCATTAAGCTGGATCCAAAAAAAAAAAAAAAAATAAAGGTTTTGATTTTTTAATTACAGATTTATTGGTTAATGTATTAATTTACGTGGTGGGTTAAATAGCAAGAGAATTATTTAGTTATTTTATGATGTGATATAGGATAGAAGGAAGGTAAAGTAGATTTAAATTTTAAAGGGTATCAAGAAAAAGATTAGTAATAGAAATTAAAAGAAAAAATAAGAAGAATTAGAATAAAATTTTTAGAATATTTTTCCTTCCTCCTATGCTTTCTTTTCTTTTATTCTGATAATGGATAGAAAGAAATTAGTTAGTTATTTTTGAAAATAGTCTTTACAGACTCCAACAGACAGCTCAGGCACTCAAGTTATCTTTGTACCATCAATAAATGCTCTAAAATTCAATCCATGATTTATAGGAAACCATTCCAGTTTTTTTTAACCAACTGTATTTTGAGATTGCATTAAAACTGCAAAGTTCAAGTGTTATTTCAGACAAACCCCAGAGCTGTCCTTTCTGTTTTATCACAATTCTGTTTTATCACAAAGCAGCTGAGAGCCTGACAGGACTGCACAGTGCCCAAGGAAAGTTTGGCCATGAACCATCCCTGGGAATTCCCAGCAGCTCCCACACAGTTGGGAATAAATCCCAGCAACTGTTGAAAAAATCCCAAGCTAGGTTTGCACAGACTGCATGAACACTGAGCTGCTCAGAGCTGATTTTATCCTCCTATTCCCAAACACACCAGGACAAAATTCCACATATTTCCAGCACCTCCCACACACCAAATGTGCAGAAATGGGAATATCTGGCACATATTCAAGCCAGCCTGTATCTAGAAATCCTGGAATTTTGCCAAGTCCCCCTTTTCCCAATCCCTATACTTTATGGAGAATTTGCTGTACTAAGGAAAAGTTCTGCTTTTCAAGTCACAGCACAAGAACTATTTAAAAGAACCACTTCAAATGAATTTGCAGTTCAAAAGTTTAAGAGAAAACTTTAAAAAGTCAAGATACAAGCTCAATGTATTTACTAGTACAGAAATTGAATTAACTCTAAGTAAAGATAAAATTTGAATATTTTAGTTCTGCTGACCAGAACAAATGCCCTCACAGTGATGGTACCAAAAAGTCACTTTTGCAATTAAACAGGAATTTCAACTATTATAGGAAACATTGCAGTAAAATGTGTTGCCCAGGGGATATTTTTAAATAAACTCCCAAATAATGGCAGAGAATTTCTCAAGCAGGCAGGTTCTGAAAGCAAAATGTAAGAATATAACTTGGGAAACACAGGTGAGAGGTGGGAAATAACTCCTAAAAAGCCCTTAAAAATTAAAGCAAAATTATCTAGTTTCTGCATTAGCATGATTATATTAAGGTCATAATTTGTAATTAACATAATCAACAACTCAAGGAGCAATAAAGGTTTCTTTTCTTGAGTACATTTAGTGCCACTAAGGTTTTGCATGAAGTTTTCCCCTCAAATCAAGGATGACAATTGAATATTGCAGAGCTCTCACCGAATAATGACATTAAGTGCTTCATATTCAACCACAACAGACTGAACTTCTCCTTTAGTCAGGATTGTTTCCAGGGTACAGAGAATATTGGACACCTGAGTAAACAAGAGAACAGCACAGTGAGCACCTAGGTAGAAATTCCATGAAGAGCTGGAATTATTTCCTTCTGACATTTCCTTCACATTTCATTTTCCAGGATTGTGTTTGGATTATGCCATGTCTTGTTTTAAACTGGAATAATCATAACCTTTCTTCTCTGTGATATTTCATTGCTTTCTGACAAAACTGCTCACATTGCAGCTTTCCCCTCAAGGAAAGCAATAATTTCTGGCTCAGGTTTTCCAAGAACTGATACTTGGCTGTCAGATTTGATGGGAAATAACCTACTGAGCGACAAAGAATTTGCCTCCTCTCCCTAGGAAAGGACAGCACCAAAATGAAGAAATGAAGAAACACACCCTCTCCTTAACAACTTTTCTCTGTGAGAAATGAGGCCACCAAAAGCAAAGTGAAGAACCTCACCTCCTTTTTAACAACCTCTGGAGGAAAAGCCTGCTTAGAGATGACCCAAAGTGCCCGAGTGCGAGTGTTTTTGTCTGAGCATTTCACAGCCACGCTGTTCACTGCTGCCAGCAGCTCCTGGGTCTCAGTGGCTGAAAGCAGAACACACAAACCCTCAGAATCCTGTTCCCAGATCATTCTGCTCACTTCAGTTTGCCCAGGATCCATTCAGCTGCAAGTCATAGTGATTTATTGCCTTGAACGTCACTTTGGAGCAGTTTTTTTACTGCTAAAGTAGCCAAAAAGCTGAAAATATATCCATAACAATGCAGTGCATCTGTATTACCTTTATAAGAATCCATAAAATTAGAAACCTGAGCTAAAGATTAAGTATTGAATCATTCAAAACTTCTTTAAGTGAATTAAACAGCACTTTGGTCAAAAATTGACATAAACAAATTTATTTTAGAGCCTTTTTGTTAAAGGTGGTAAAATTGTAGCTCATTACGTGAAAATTAATAAGGTTAGTATAGGACTTGGGGAAATCATGTGTTCCTTTAAAATTCAAGGGTGAAAAGTCTAATTTACTGCAATTTTGCATTTTATGGGTGAATGATCTCCCAGTCAGAGAAATGGCAGGACATTTCCACTCCCCTCCCCCAAGCACAAGTACACCCAAAGGTACAGGAGCTGCTTGTCCTCCCTCCCTTTTGAACTCCCCATTGTTTGTGACTTCTGGAGCCTGACATTCTGTAACAGAATTTAGCAACTGGTTAGAAAAAATGAGTTCTGAGAGGGAAGAAAGATATAATAATAGACATTGTTAGAAATGCTTCATTCTCACAGGAAATCAAGGAGAAATTTTGCAAAATAGGAAAGCAGAGGACACTGAAAAAATGTAGAAGAGCCAAAAGAACCAATTTGAAAGAGGAAAAATGTCCTCACCCCTGTTACCAAAAACTGTGGGTTTACCTTGAGGCAAAGCCTCAAGTTCTCAAATGTTTTTGTGAAAGAGGTTTAGCACTTTCTATGAATGTAGGTCATAAGATCCTGGATTACTTTAGATTAATTTGAAATATTTGGGGCTGGACTAGATGACCTTTAATGGTCTCTTCCAACTCAAACCACTCCATGATTTGATGGAATAAAGAAACCTCCAAGAAAAAGCTGGAAAATGTGGAAAAGCTCTACTATGCACCCTCAAATCCTACAAATAGGTTCTTCACTCTTTTCCCACAAGAATCTCTTTTTTTGATCACTAATTCCACACAATTAATTACTACCAAAGCATTTAATGAAACTAGAAGTTAGCAAAACAGAATTAGTGAAACAGTATGGAAAATTATTACCATATATGTGTACAAGGTGTAATTAAAGAACTGATCACACTGCTTGTATTACAGACAAAACCTGGTCAAAATTAAAATAAATGCTAAGAAAAAAATAAAGAGCTCTGATGGATATATTTACACTCACAGTTTGTTTGCTTACCAGATAATTCAGCTGTGTTATTTGAATTAAAAGTGCAGAATCCCAAGGCCTGCAATGCTGCATTACTGAGCTCCAAGTTTGGACTGGAAATGTGTGCCTGGAAAGAAAAAACAAATCCAAATTCAGAGAATCTCAGGTTAGAAAAGTAACTGAGAAATATTGAGTTTATTGTCTGAAGATCAACACTTCTGGGAAGATGACAAAAGCAAACACTTGGTGAAAAATTCACTCTTGTAGGAAACCCTCCCTGGATTCTGTACACACCAAATCAATAAAACAAACTGAGGTGCTGAAGGCATTTTGGCTCCCTGTAATTAAAACATCTTTAATGAAATAAATCCCAAATATCCCAAGTTTTGGCTGCGTATGTTATGTTCTCTCACTTGACTCTCCAATTGTTTTGAAGCTTCTAAAACAGAAGGAAAAAAAGGCTAAGAACAACCTTTACAATAATCCTTAAAAACCCTTGACATTTACTGCATGTTGTGAATTCTGAAGTGTTTCTAAGGCAGCCACAACACACTCTCTCTTCTGGCTGGAAAATTTGATTTGTCTGTGGGATGCTGCCTGAACACATTCAAGACCCAACATTTTAATTTTTTTCTGCACTAATTCCTCACCACAAAAAATATCTGTTTTGCCAAAAACCCCTTCCTGCTCTGTCATCACCCTGCATTCCTACTGAAGATTGGATCCCATGATCTCACAGACCTTTCCCAACCTTAATGATTCTGGGACTGTACAAATGAACTTAAATATGAGTCTTTCAATGCCCATTGACCTTGCCCACGAAAATATATTTTTGTTTATTGAAGTGTAAGAGAACTGAATGGAAAAACCCTACCTTGAACACCTTGCAGAGTTGAGGGAAGTGTTTCTTGACATCTGCAATGAATGCTTTGCCTCCTTCACCACTGAAGCGACTGCAAGGAGCAGGAGGGAAAAAAAACCAAACAATATTTACAGGTTAAACACACTGTAACCGACCTAACTTTCAATTTTCTGACACACATCAGTGTATTTTCTTGAAGGAAATTCACACAACACTGAAGAGCTAAAGAGCAAAAATGCCACCAGGTCTGACCCAGCAGCAAAATCCTGTGTTATAGTGCAAAGTCCTTTCTGCCTATGGAACATCTATAAAAAATATTAAGGGCTTAAATTTCTTGGTCAGCTTCTAAAAAACCATTAAAATTTAGCATGCAAACATTAAATAACTTGCTGTAAATTAGAAAAAACAGAAATACAGGAGCTGAAAAAGCAGTTTCCTCATAAGGCAGTTCCAGAATGCAGGAAAATCCTGGGCTGACAAGCAGCAAGGATGACTTTGCACATAACTGAGGAACATCCCTGCAGGAAAGCTGAAATTGTCCCATAAAATGTTAATCATCAGATTCTCACTGCAAAACCCAAACTGAGCCCAGTCATCCAGAAACAACCTGAGAAACCTGTTGCTGCTTCACACATCAGGACTTTTTTTTGCTGTCAGTTTTTTCTGCAAACCTGTAAAATCTGAGTAGCTATAGCTTTAAAGGTCACTGCAGAACTGAAGGGAGACACTGAGAGAAGGAGATCGTGCCTTCGCACGTGATAAAATCCAAATTATGCAGGTAAAGCCACAACCTCATGGGGAAGAAGCACTTCCAGAAAGAAACGCAATTACAACACGGCAAGATCGCTCTAACACCCAAGTAAAAACTTCACCCTTCCAATCATAAAGCTGCAACGCTCTGCCACTTAAAGAAAGTTGTTATTTCCCAAGTTTCTTCATGCACCTCTAATGATTCCCTCAGGAGCGTGGGGAGGCTCTGGGACGCGCAGCGCCGGGGAAGATGCGCTCCTTCCTCCCTCCTCTTCCTCTCCTTCCTTCCCTGACTCCTCCCTCCCTCCCTTCCCTCCCCCAGCCCCGCATGTCTCCCTGCGGCCACGCCGCCCCCAGCCCGGGCTCCGGTCGCGCTCCCGGCTCTGTCGCTGCCCAGGCCCGGCCGAGCCGTCAGGCCGCCCCGTTCCCCTCAGGCAGCGTGCGCTCCAGCCCGCGCTCACCTGACGATGGTGAGGTGCGCGTCCGTCAGCTCTCCGGGCGGCGCGGCGGGATCCTGCAGCGTGCGGAGCAGCGCTCCGAGGCTGGAGCCGGCGGCGGGAGCGGGATCGGGAGCGGCGGCATCGGGATCGGGGCCGGGAGCGCTCATGGCGGCGCCGCCGCCTCCCCCCAGCGCGGCCGCCCCTCAGCCCCGCACGCCTCCCGCGCTAAGATGGC
>JAOTBB010000369.1:36131354-36141824 GCA_025629985.1 Chamaetylas fuelleborni | reverse complement strand
GGTCCTGCTGAACTTTATGTACTTTTGATAAGATTTAATAAACAACCAAGCCTGAACACGAGACAATCCGTTTGCTCCGTGTGCTGTTTAACCCTGGCTCTGAGTGCAGACAGAAGAGACTCCAGCCCGTCAAACACTGCTGAAGCAGTGCCAGCACCTCCCAGGCAGCCCCAGCCTGACCTGCTCGCAGAGGGAGCGGAAGCCCAGCTCCTCCAGGCGGTCCAGCTCGAAGGTCTCCCCCAGCAGGGGGTTGAAGGGCTTGGCAGTGCGGTGCACGGTGGTGGAGTAGGAGGACACGGAGAAGGCGGCCACGAAGCACATCTGCTCCGTGGAGCTCTCACACTTCACTGCCTTGTCCAGCAGCTCGTGGTACTCCAGGTCCTCGGTCAGCCGCTGCAGCATGGACAGGGGCTCGTTGAAGTTCACCTGCAGGGGTCAGAAAGCAGGAGGGATCCCCAAGAGGCACCAGCAAGGCCAAAGGAAAGGGAGTGTGTGCTCTGCTCCCTGATCCGTGCCAGGCAGCACCAAGGCTCGGGGTGGGGGGGAGCCAAAGGCCCTGTGGGATGATCAGGGATCATCCCAGGTTATCACTCTGACCCCAAAAGCCTCAGCAACGAGATCAGCCCCTGCTGCCTCCCAGCCAGCACCCCACCAGCCACAGCACAGGGATGTGCTGCTCCCCAGCCTGCCCTCATCACCTCCAGGGAAAGCCATCCCTGTGCCAGGTGACACAGCTGCCCAGAAAACCTGGAAAAGACCCAATTTGGGGTCTCCCCACTCCTGGCACTCCAGTCCCATGACAACACCTTAGCTTTCACTCTGAAAATACTGAAATTAAAAAATAATTGAAAACAAGACAGAGCCGTGAAAGGTCTTCTGCCTTTTTGACTTCAGTTCAAAACAAAGAAATGTATTTTAAGAGGAGCAGATGGCTGAAGAACCGCTTCTGTAAGCCAAGTTAAATATTTCATAGTAGAAAAAAACAAACTCCAGCTTCCAGGATTTAGCTTTTTTGAGATTCAACCTGTAAGTGGCAGGGATCTTACAGCATCAGAGAAAGAGAGAGCTGGGGAGAAAAAGCAGCATCAAATCCACATAAAGAGCAAATCACTTGGGATAAATCTCAGGAGAGATGCAGAGAACAAAGTCAGCAGCTGCATCCTCAGCACTACTCAGGCAACAGGGAGCAAAACCCTTTCATGGGGGATGAAGATGAATCCACCCAAATTCCAAATTCCTGCAACTGTTTTCCTCCTTTTCAGTGCTGCAGGTTTGTTCATCCAGAGGGAAAATCAAGGAGCTGCTTGCACAAGAGGTTTGTCAGTCCATCACATCCCCAGGAGGGGGATGGATCTCAGAAGACCTCAGAGCATCTCAGAAATGCTCTTAATTCATCAGGAATCTCCCCAAAGAATGTCCACGTGCTTGTGGGGTGGATCCTGGTGCATCTCTGACAGGACCTTCCTTCTCATTTCATAGTGACTGTGGGATCCTTCAAGATTTCACAGAATCCCAGAATGGTGTGGGCTGGAAGGGACATTAAAGTCCATCCAGTCCCACAGGTAGGGACACCTTCCACTGTCCCAGGCTGCTCCAAGCCCTGTCCAGCCTGGCCTTGGACAATTCCAGGGATCCAGGGGCAGCCACAGCTGCTCTGGGCACCCTGTGCCAGCCCCTCCCCACTTTCCCAGCCAGGAATTCAATGCCAATTTTCCATCTGTCCCTGCCCTCTGGCAGTGGGAAGCCATTCCCTGTGTCCCACAGAACAATACTTTTGTCAGGCACATCTCCCCACCTGCTCTCCTGCTTTCCCTGCCCTCCCATTTACATTTTCTCAGCACAAAATGGGCTGCACTTGGAATTTATTCTGCCTCAAGAAACCACTAATCCTCCCTGCAACACCAGCAGTGCCATTTGCAATGAGTTTAATTCCATGATTTCATTAACATGCAGTGATTTTCCAAAGAACAGGAGTGGGATTCAGGCCTGCCAATGTGCCTCTCAGATAATTCCTTCTGCATTGTTTGCTTTCAGCACCGTGCTGGGATTAATTCCTAGCCCAGGGCATTGCCTCATAGTGCTGCTTCCCAGGACACACAGCCCAGGGAGCTGGAACATCCCCAACTGCTGCTGGACACGCTTCAGAATGCTCCCTGGGAACGACAGAGACTGATAGAACATTAATTCCATCCTTCTCTTGTGTTGGCAGGGCAATTGCACATTTATGCCAGGCAGGTATTTGATATCTAAACTCAGAGTCTATTTTCCTCCTTTGCCTTGCTGGAAAAAAAAAAAAGGGTTAAAAAATGATTTGGTTTGTGCTGCCTATGATGTTGACCCCTTAAAACATGATCTGGAAGCTTTGTCACCCTGAGCTGATTTATCCTTCACCCTCACTGAGCTGACCCTGCTGCACATCACCCCCCTGGGATGGCCCAGGATGAGCAGAGAGGAGCCTGCTAAACCCAGCTTTATTCTGGGTTAATCTTGAAGCTGGTTCATTTCCCTGGATTGGCTGCATGAATCCTCAGGAGAATCAGGGAATTGAAGGATAGGAAACTTCTTGAGGGATCCACGTGTTCTTGGAGTCTCATTGGCATCAAGGACTGAAAATTCCAGATTTTGCCTCAGCAATGAGATCAAGAACTCTTCTTCTGATGGATTTTGATGTTGCTTTTTGAAGCCTAAGTTATCACCTAGAGACCCTGAGAAAATAATAAATGTAAGATCCCAATCTGCTCCTCAATATTGACACGGCACCAAGGCCAGAAAGATTTCTTTGTTTGCCTGAGGTGTGTAGGATTTTTTCCTCAGTAATTTAGTAGGGATTCCTGAGGATGGGAGGTGGTACAGCAGTCACCATGATTGTGTCCTGCTTGTGCAGCTCCTTAAAGAAAAACCTGGAAATTTATTTTTTTTTCCCATGTACTAATAAACTACAAAAGCCACAGCTCCAGGATTTTCCAGACTCTGGAAATCCTGGAGATGAGCAGGGAAGATACCACTATTAGGCATCTAATTTCCATTCACTTCCTTCTTTGAATATGTTGTAACTTTAAGAGAGCCCAAATTTTCTCCCTCTGAAGGTAATGCCACGAGATTCTTAACTGAGCTATGGCCAAACAGTTTTTGTACCAACAAAAGGTACCTTATGGCTGTGGAACTTCCTCCAGCTTAATCAGAATATTTCCTGCTGTGGATGAGTCCTAATGATTTTCTTTTCACGTTTCTAGTTCAGCTTCCTGGGCTCATCCAGAAAAAACTCATTCAGAGTTTTTCAGACTCCTGAAGAGCAAGTTTGGAATCAATGCAGGCAGCTCAGGGAGTTGTAAAGCTTTTTGTACTCCATGCTGTATTTTACTCCTTGATTTTCCTCTTTAGCTAAACTCCTCAGAGTTATGAAACCCACACTTTCCCCTTTACTCTGCTTCCACAACACCCAGAAATCCAGTAAGACATCAACTCCAAGTCAACCCCATTTCCAAGTCAAGGAACTTGGCCCAGGTCAGCACCTCCAATAAGTTCTCTTTACCAAACAAGCGCAAACACATTGTTCAGCTCAAATCCCAAAGCTGCCCCTGTAACCCGGCTGACGTTGCTCGTTCCCTGGGAAATAAAGCTCCTTCAGATCCCAACATGAGCACGGTCACTGGAGAGCAGCCCACCACTCTGACATTTCAATCTGTGAAAATCTGTGGGACTTAGGTCATAACAGAACCACCTCCTCCTCCCTGGCTACTCCAGCAAACCTCTCCCTTTTACTCATTAGTAACCAACTTTGTGTTTATAAAGCAATAGTAAACATTGTTAGCCATTGTCAAGGCAGAAAATAATAACAATAATAATAATAATAAACCCTCAAAGGCAGGGTCAGAGTTTCATCTACTTATCTGGAAAAACAGATAAAGACTTTTGAAGCTGCCTTAACAATCATAGGGTGGGTAAAACTCCCAGTGAATGAGGTGATCACAATCCAAGCAGGGGGCAATCCAAAATTCCCTTTGTGGAGGCAGTGAAAACAAAAATTCTGAAATCCTTAATCTGGCTGCTCCAGCACAGAGCTCCTCGAGTGTGCTCACAGACCCAACCAATTCCAGCACAGAGCTTTGCTGTTATCCAGCTCTGTCTGCTTCTTCTCCAAAAGTAGAGCCCACATCTGCTAAGTCACAAAGTCAGCATTTACGCTTTCCCCAGCTACTTGGCATATTTTGAATTTTTGAGGATTAATTTCTTGAACACTCAGTGCTGCTTGACTGCAACCCATGCAAAATCCTTTGGCCAATGAGTACAAGTCTGTTTGCAATTTTGAGGGGAATTCTAAAAGATCCCTCAGCTTAGTTTGAAAGGAAACCTTAAAGTAATATACTTCATTTTTCTCCTTAGTCTAGGATATGGACTCTTTCCTTTAGTTATCTGTATGAAATCATGGGATGGTTTGGATTGGAAGGGACTTAAAGATCCCAATCCACCCCCTGCCATGGGCATGGATACTTCCCACTGTCCCAGGCTGCTCCAAGCCCTGTCCAAGCTGGCCGGGGACACTGCCAGGGATCCAGGGGCAGCCACAGATTCTCTGGGAATTTCATCCCAGCCAGGAATTCCTTCCCAATATCCCAATACCCTCTGGCAATGAGGAGCCATTCCCTGTGTCCTGTCCCTCTATCCCTTGTCCCCAGTCCCTCTCCAGCCTTTCTCCCTCCCTTGGATGAGAACCCAGTGCTTTCTCTTCCTCAAAATGATCAGCACTGAAATCAAAGTGGGTTTATTTCCCCCAGAAACCTCTTCAGAGGTCACATTTTGGTGACAAGCTGACACTTGGTTCTCCAGAATTCTTCTATACATTAATTAATAAGATGCATCTCCACCTACACATAATTAATAAGATGCATCTCCATCCGCAAGGGTTCTTTCTGTCCATGATGCTTTTTGCTTTTTTCTTTCCTTCTTCTGTATCTCTCATCCCAATACAGGAGATTTTATTTGTAAATCATCCAATCAGCTAAAAACACGACTCTAAAACATTCTTCCTACACCTATCAGAGCTCAATTCTAAGGTACTAAAGCAGTGCCAGTCCTTATACATAATTTACACATAGTTCTGTCTATTCACATAAATGGTTCTGTCTGTTTTATCTAGAAATGCAAGCAATGTTCTGCTACATTTCCATTATGTCTGGGGCTAAGTTATTGAACTTTAAACTTCAGGGCTTTTTACTCTCTTAAGGCACTTAAGGTGTATTCCTACTTACTTAAAACTACTTCATATCTGCGTGGCTTCCTATATTTTAATTTCTCTACAGGCTTTAATTCAATCCCTGCATTCTTTTCTCTCTCTGAGGGATTCAGGCTTTTATTTTATACACTTTATATTTTACACAACACAAAAGGAAACCACATTCCTTAAAATACAAAAAGTTATCAGAGAATTACAAGTAAATAGCTACACAAACAAATTCAGCAGAGTGTGCTAAGTTTGATTTCACAGGCCCAGCCAGGACGGGCGAGCAGTGAGGTGATGGCTTTTTCTCACAGAAAGAAACCATATTCATTATAATACAACACATAATCCCAGAGAATTATGAGTAAATAAAACCACAAATTCAGCAGAGTGTGCTAAGTTTGTGTAAGTTTGTGTAAATTTGATTTCACAGACGGGTCCAGCCGGTACGGGCCAGAAGCGTCTCCACCATGAGGCGATGGCTTTTTCCCACAGAGAAAAACCCATATTCCTTAAAATACAACACGTAATCCCAGAGAATTACTAATAAATAGACACACAAATTCAACAGAATGTGCGAAGTTTGTGTAATTTTGTGTAAGTTTGATTTCACAGACGGGCCAAGATGGGACAGGCGAGGAGTGGCTCCACCATGAGGTGATGGCTTTTTCCCACAGAAAAGAAACCATAGTCATTGTAATACAACACGTAATCCCAGAGAATTACGAATTACGAATAAATAAACACACAAATTCAGCAGAGTGTGCTAAGTTTGTGTAAATTTGTGTAAATTTGATTTCACAGACGGGGCCAGGCGGGACAGGCAAGCAGCGGCTCCACCGTGAGGCGATAGTTTTTCCCACAGAAAAGAAACCATATTTATTACAATACAACACATTATCCCAGAGAATTATGAGTAAATAAAACCACAAATTCAGCAGAGTGCGCTAAACTTGTGTAAGTTTATGGAAGTTTGTGTAAGTTTGATTTCACAGATGGGCCCAGCCGGGATGGGCCAGAAGCATCTCCGCCGTGAGGCGATGGCTTTTTCCCACAGAAAGGAAACCATATTCCTTATAATACAACACGTAATCACAAAGAATTACGAGTAAATAATAAACACACACACATTCAGCAGAGTATGCTAAGTTTGTATAAGTTTGATTCCATCAGGGACGGGCGAGCAGCGGCTCCGCCGTGAGGCCATGGCCGCCCTCAGCGCCGCCCTGAGGGCGCTGCTCCGGCGCCCTTTTCCCATCCCTTCGCTCGCCGCCTCCCGCCGAGATTTCCCCGTTTTCTCCACATTTGTAGCCCCTGAGCCTCAGCAGGGCTCGGCTGAGGGCCGGCACCGCCTCCCCCACACCCCACGGACACAGCCAGACGGCCGCGGATCCCCCGACGCGTGCCCCCGGGGCTGCCCGGGTGTGTGAGGGGCTGGCCGGGCTGCGGCCCCTCCCTCCTCCCGGTCCGGGAAGCGAAAGCGAAAGGCGGCACTAGGAGGGCTCGGGAGGTGCCTGAGGAGCCGCCGGGAGCTGCTGCACCCCCGGGTTATTCCCCCATCCCCAGCCCATCCCCGGCCGTGTCCGTGGGAAGGTAAGCGCTGAGGGAGCCCCTCAGATCCCCCATGGCGGAGGAGGAGTCGCGGGTAAACCAAGGGAAGCCATTTATGCTTTCACTTTCTTTTTTAAGTTTTTTTTCTTTCCTAGGAAACTGTACAGAAGTTTCTGAATTTTGGCTGCTCGATCCAAACCAGGAAGCAGGATCCATAAGCTCAGTTTCAAGCCTCTGAGCGAACGGTGTCGGGTCAGAATCAAGGTGAGGGTTCCCGGGTGAAAGGGTCAGAACTGCTCCGATGGGTCGGGAATTTGGGCTGCTCCTGCTGGGATCTCGTGGTCAGACAGTGTCTGACCTGTGGAGAATCCAACCTAAATCCCCCAGGATCAAACCTTGCCCTGGCAGCCAAAGGTTGGCTTGTGAGCCTCTGCACCTTGGCATCTCCTCCTGGTCAGTGGCCTGCGAACTTCCCCAAATTCCTTTTTATCTGTGTCCACAAAGTGTTGTGGCAACGATTCCAAATTTTAAATTATCTGTTGTGTGAAAGTGTTTCTACTTGTGTTAAGCAGGTTTTGTAGAATCCCAGCGTGGTTTGGGTTGGAAGGGTTAAATCTCATCCCAATCCACCCCTGCCATGGCAGGGACACCTCCTACCATCCCAGGTTATTCCAGCCTGGCCTTGGACACTTCCAGGGATCCAGGGGCAGCCACAGCTTCTCTGGGAATTCCATCCCAGCCAGGAATTCCTTCCCAAAATCCCACCCAAATCTCCTCTTTCCCAGTGGGAAGCCATTCCCTGTGTCCTGTCCCTCCATCCCTTCTCCCAAATCCCTCTCCAGCTGTTCTGGAGCCCCTTCAGGCCCTGGAAGGGGCTCTGAGCTCTCCTTTTCTCCAGGTTCTCAAGCACAGAACATAGAGGCTGTTCCCACGTGTGTAACAGCACAAAAGTAGCATAAAGATAAATACAGAACTGCCAGAACAGCAAAAATGACTTGTGCATTTCAGAATTCCTCACATCTGTCTCTGCCATTTATTTCCTAGTAAGGAAGGAAGCTTCAGATACCCAATATCTGTCATTTTTGCCTTTTATGTTGAAAAATTCTTTCAGCTCAGCACAGCTTTTTGTATTCCTGATATTAAGAAATCCCCAAACAATACACACAGTGTTGTCACTTTTTTCCCCGTTCCCTCAGGTTTCCATGGATGCTACAAGCCCCCCATTATCTCTACAAGACAATGGTTTTGTAAGTATTGCAAAAATTTTACTCCTCTGTCTGGGAGTAAAATTTGTATGTGACTTTTGTATTTCTGACTGAAGGTTTGTGGTACCACTGTTCCTGCTTGTCTCACCTTCTTGCACCTTTAAACTTGGGACATTCCTCATTTCCACCTCCTGTTTCCATAGGGAGAATCCCATTCCCAGGATTGTGCAATACTGATCCTCTCAGAACTTTCTGTCCTGCCTCTCTTGCTCATCTGTGTTTGTGGAGGATTTTAGGGGAATTTCCCTGTTCCTGGGATTCAGCTCCAGCAGTTCACAAGTGGTTTGGATGGGACTTTCCCTGGAATTTCTTGTGTTTTCTTGGTTATTTTTTTCCTTCTTTCAGGATGGAAACGGTCATGTGAAACCATATTTTTTTTAGTAAAAAACAGGCATCCTTTTTCTTATTCTCTTCCAGCTGTTGGCACGTGCATCCTTTTTATTCCCTATACTCAGTCCCTGGAGTAAAGGAATATTTTTCTCATTTTGACTAAGACACAGATGGGTATTTCCCTGTTGCTTAATCTGAAACTGGAAAAAATACTTTCTATTTTATTATTTGTAGGAAATACCCAGCATTTCCAAGAGAACTGACAAGATCATTTAATTCAGATCTTTTCCACGGATTATCTAATTTAGACCTTTTCCATGACTAAATTTCATGGTTCCCATTCAAGCTTTATGTAATCTTGAGTAAAAAGGGAGGAAATATTTCAGCAGATCGCTTTGGATTTTTTTTTTCCTGCAGAATACTGCAGCCATAGAAACAGAACAAAACAGAGATTTTCTCTCTCCTTGGGCTTTGTAGTTTCCCTGCCCTTGTGAACTTCTGCCTTGAATTTCAATCTTGAAATGATTCTTTTATCACCTTCCTTGTTATTACTTTTTATTATCCAATCTCCCTGAGCTTGGAAGATCAAAATCCCATTTTCACTTTGATTTTTTTGTGTTGACACCTCCTGGAGGAACTGCTGAGAAAGCACAGGGTAGGTTTGAGGGGCTTAGTTCTCTGTGGAAGAACATGGAGACAACTTGATTTATTATTTAGCTAAATATTAACCTGTGGATTTTAGCAGTTGGATAATCAGAAAATAATAACAGCTGGCCAGTAATTCACATTTTTGTGGATTTTTGTCCTGTCCAGCCATTAAAATAATTCAATTATTTGACCTAAGTGAAGGATGTTTTAAATTTTTTGTTTAAAGTTTTTAATTTTTAATTTTTTTAAATTGTTTGGGGTGTCTTAGTTTTTGCCCAATAGAGGAGAAAAACAGTGTGTTGTTCTTTTTGCAGAGTATGGTACCCACTGATCCACTTGGGACATCCAAGGAAGAGATGGAAAAACTCAAGGAAGAGCTGAAGATGTGGAAGGCAAGTTCTGTAAAGCAAGTGGAATCATGGAAATTTGCTAAAAGAGAAAGATTAGAAAGATTAAAATCACATTCCCCACATTTATAACATCTTTAATTTGTTCTGTCCTTCAATGCTTTGTGCTTGTGTTGATCCCACTCTTGTAAGTTTAATATTTACCCAAAGTGTTAAAAATAAATACAAAGGGCTGACTGAAGGTTTTGTTCGTCCCTGTAGAAATAAATCTTTAAAAAATTGAAAATATTTTTCTTTTTGCTGTCCAGAAAAGAATTGAAGAGGCTGAAAATGTAAAGGGTGACCTTCTTCTCTCCATAACAATTGCTGATGAAGAGTGTGACAGAGCAGAGAAGCAGCTGGCAGAGCTGAAGGAGAAAGAGAAGCAGCATGAGTACAGAATGGTCAGCTTTGAGTTATGGAGAAGGCTCTGGTGTTTGGAGGGTTGGTGCTTTAGGAAAATGAGAGGAATATTCCCAGTTTCAGTGGCTTTACCACTGTGCAGGCTGAACTGGTCCAATGTTCCACACATTTTTTGCTGCTTTAGTTTTTCAGTGGCAGGCAAATAGTGCAATAAATTGAATTTATTTTGGGATGAAACCTGATAAAACCAATCTTCCTCTTGCAAGATTCTCCCCAACAGATGAGTTTCAGGTCTGGGAGAAGTGGATAAAGCTCAGTGGGGTGATTCCTCTGCTTTGCCAACTCCCTGTTCTATGGGAGGTCACAGCACCCAAAGGATCAGCATTTCTTAGGCACCAGTGAGCTGGGCAAGATCCAGGTCCTGATTGAAGAGGGTTTTTGCTTATAGAAGTGCTTGGTTCCAGAGCCCCTTGGTTCATTCCCCCAATATTCCATGTGCAGTAACAGCTCAAGGTTCCACAGGCTGCCAGGGAGGTGCTTTCAGTGAGCTTTGGCAAATCACTGATGACAGATTATGGCTTCAAGCTTGTCCTGGTTTGAAGGACAGGTATCTGCCAATAAAGGCAGAAGCCTCTCTTTGAAATGGAGAATATAAACCCCCTCCCTCCAAATTATTATAATTTTGAAATTAAGGGGCTCTCAGGCAAAG
>JAOTBB010000369.1:36078645-36095146 GCA_025629985.1 Chamaetylas fuelleborni | reverse complement strand
TGTCATCTGAGGCCAGTTCAGCCTGGTCCCCCCGTTTCCGAATTTCTGGGATTTTTTCCGTCGTATTTCAGAGAAATTGCTTTAAAAAATTATTATTATTATTATTATTATTTTATTATTTTATTTTATTTTATTTATTTATTTTATTACAATTACTATTACTATTAATTACTATTACTATTATTAATAATTTTTCTATATTTTCCCATTATTAAACCATTCTTATCTCAACATTCAAATTTGACTTTGATCCTCCTCCCCATCCCACCAGGATGAGGGAGAAGAGCAAGGAGCTCTGAGGTTTTCCATCTCCAGCCCAGAAGGGCCAGCCTGGATTTGGAAAGGGGGTGGGTGTGGATTTGGGAATGGTGGTCTGGAATCCGTCAGTGGATGGTGAGAAATTGCTTTAAAATATTTATTATTATTATTATTATTATTATTATTATTATTATTATTATTATTATTATTATTATTACCATCATCATCATCATCATCGCTATTATTTCTATTATTGTTATTATTACTATTTTTACTATAATTATTAATTTTTCTATATTACCCACTATTAAACCATTCTTATCTCAACATACAAAATTTGACTTCGATCCTCCTCCCCATCCCACCAGGATGAAGGAGAAGAATGAGCAGCTCTGAGGTTTTCCATCCCAGCTGGGCTTGAAACCAGCACATGGTGGTGGCACCTGGAGTGGCAGCAGCACCTTCTGTCACAGTGACAGCTCGTGGGGTGGGTGGTGGCACCTTCCATTGTGGTGGCACTCCAGTTTTTAGTTTCTTTTTTCTCTCCAGCCAGAGTTGGGATTAAAAGCACGAGAGATGGAATTTCGTGTTTGGACTCAGATCTTTACAAATTCTTCTCTGTGTTCCAGTGAGTGCTGCAGCACTTGTAGCTAACAAGTTAAAATGGTGATGGATCTCTCCCTACAAGGTCTTTTAAGGCCTAACAGTCCAATTAAGAACTGACACCTGAATTATTTTCACTTTGGACCCAATAACACCCATGACCCACAGTGTGGCATTTTCTATCCAATTAAAAAATACAACCCAGACCCAAGAAGAAGAAGGTCAAGAAATTCAGAAACCTCTGCCCCAAAACCTCCATCTTATCCCATCCCCATTAGTAGATTCAAAAACCCCAAATTCCAAATTTTTCACCATGTGATATTACACATTTCTATTCAAACTACTCACCTGTGATTCTAGGTCTGTCATTTAATTTTGGAAGCTTCCTCCAAGGCCTCAGGTCAAAAGCAGAGTTTTCCTGAGGGTCAGTGCCTAACAGCACAGAAAATTCAAAATTCCCAGTTTCCAGGGTTCCAATATTTTGGAAAAAAGTTTCCATTGTGGTAGCACCTTGAATGTTGGTGGCACCTTCCAAAGAGGTGGAACCTTGTGTGGTGGTGACACCTAGAGAGGTGGTGATGCCTGGAAAGGCTGAGCTGGAACAGAGACTAGACAGAACAAAAGGAATAAAATAGGAATTTATTGAAAGGATTCACCTTGGGCAGTGCAAGAGCCTGGCCAGGGCTGCACCCAGATCAAATCCAAGATGGATCCTGGTCACGAGTTTTACACTTTTATAAGTTCTGGTTCATCTTGGGGTCAATTATCCAACCACAGCCCCAGGTTATGAAGTCTCAGCCCCCTTTCCCTCTCATTGTTTCTGCTTTTTGGGTGCCAGTTGTCCTTGATTCCCTGGCTAGAAAGGAATTGTTTTGTCACTACCCTGTGAAGAGAACTTACTCACACCTAACATGAAGTTTCAGCGTAACACACCGAGCAGCAGAGATTCTAAAAAATATAAAAGCTAAAACCCAATGCACCTCGAGGGGTGGTGGCATCTCCCCACAGCAGCACCTTCCATCACGGTGACACTTTGTGTGGTGGTGGCTCCTTCCACTGAGCTGGTGTCTTCCCCCTTGCTGGCACCTTCTCCAGCCCCTGCTCCTGTCCCCAAGCTGCCCTTGTGGTCACCAACCCTTCGCTGTCCCAGCACCTCCTCCCAATATCCAGGTGGAAAAACCCTCAGGGATTTGCTGCCAAGGCTCAGCTGTCACCCACAGGGGGATTCTGCCACATCCAGGGTGTTTTATGGACATGGCCCTCACTGCTGACCACCTCTGGTGACACCACACTGGAGAAATTCTCTGTGTTTGCTGACAAAATTATTGCTTGATGAGCAGAGCACAGAGGGAGGGCAGCGGGGTGATGGCACATTAATACTTGATAAGGTTGGCAAAAAGCCATCGTGATTATCTGGCCTGAACTCCCGTGTAAAACATGCCTGGGGACTTTTCTATTTGAATTAAAGCTTTAGGTTCAAAAAGGAAAAAAAAAAAAAAAAGAAAAACCAACCCTCTTCAAATCAGAAGATCTCTCAACGGTTGTTTCGGCGCTTAATAACCCGCACTGCTAAAAAGGTGCTTTTAATTCAAGGCTGAATTTTAATCTGGCAGGCACGGGGTTGGGTGTACTTTCATCTGCCTGGCCAGGGAGCCCTCCATTATCACATTTAAATTCCAGAAGTAATTAGAGGCTGCCAGCGGATCCTCTCTTAACCTTCTGTTCGTTAAGGAAAACAAATTGAGTTTCCTGGCGTCCCCGGGCTCTGCTCCCAAGCTGCTCCGGTTTAATGATTGCCAGCTCTGCTGGGGATGGCCCCTTCCACCTGTGGGATCTGTGGAAAAACCAGCTCGGTCATTCCCCTGGAAAACAAAGAAATGTGGAATGGTTGGGATTGGAAGGGACCTTAAGTTTGACTCCCCTGTCGTGGGCACGGCCAGCACAGGAGGTTGAGGAAAAGTGGCAAAGTCCTTGTGGATTAAATTGGTGAATGCTGCTTTTCCAGAAGCATGGAAGGCTGTTCTTGGAGCAGGAATGCTCTGTGTCCCTTGGCAGGTCCTTAAACCATGGCAGAAATCTGGGGTTTGGCAGCCTGGGGGAGAGAATCCAGGGATGGAAGGATTGGAGCCCCTCTGAAGGGGTTGGTTATTCCAGCTGGAGATGACAAAGGGGACAGCTGTGCCACCATCACTGTCACCTGAGCAGGACCATCCCAGGTTGGTTATTCCAGCTGGAGGTGACACTGGGGACAGCTGTGCCACCATCACTGTCACCCGAGCAGGACCATCCCAGTTGGTTATTCCAACTGGAGGTCACACAATGGGGACAGCTGGGCCACCATCACTGCCACCTGAACAGGAGAATCACAGGTTTTTATGTCCAGCTGAGGTCACACAATGGGGACAGCTGGGCCACCATCACTGTCACCTGAACAGAACTTGGAAACTGCACAGGGCATGTGGGAACCTCATGGGAAAGATGATTTTTATGGAATTGCCATGGGGAATGTGGGTTATGAGGTGGAAAACTGAAAAAAAAGGGGAAAATGCATTTTAATACAAGTTGATTTTGGTGGTAGGACAAGGGGGAATGGAAAAGGAGGGGAGATTAAATGGGATATTGGGATGGAATTCCTGGCTGTGAGGGTGGCACAGAAGCTGTGGCTGCCCTGGATCCCTGGAAGTGTCCTGAGCAGGACCATCCCAGGTTTTTATGTCCAGCTGGAGGTCACAGTGGGGACAGCTGGGCCAGCATCACTGTCACCTGAACAGCACAGGGACAGCTCCTGTGCAGACTCCAGGAATGAGGTCGTTATTCCTGGGAAAAGAGGAATTCCTCATCACTGGTGGTTGCACCAGGCAGAGATGGGTTCATGGAGTAGAGGAGGGGGAATATTCCTGTCTGATGGGAAGCTCTGGATCCTGCATGGAGGAAGCAGTGACAGCCAGCCTGGGTTGTCATAGAGACCCTGGAATTGCAGCTCTCCCTGGGATTTACATGGATCATTGAACTCCAGAATGGGCTGGGATTCAAGGGGACTTAAAGCTCATCCAGTGCCACCCCTTCCATGGGCAGGGACACACCCCAGGATGCTCCAAGTCCCATCCAACCTGACCTTGGACATTCCAGGGGCTTCCACAGCTCCTCTAGGATACAGGGTTATACAAAGGGATCACCATGGCTGTTGCATTTGGGCTACAGAAGAGTGGAGAAAGGATCTAGCAACAAAGTGTAATGGAGAAGCAAAAAAAGAGAGCCTTTATTTAAAGAAACACTGCACTTATATAGAGTAGATCGTGCAGCTGAGCACAGACATGATCTAATTGGTGCAGGGAAGGTGACACCCGTGGTCATGTAGCTCACACACCCTGCAGGTGCACAATCATTGTTATAATTCCTTTCTCTTATGTTTTTCTTGAGCAGCCTGAGAAATCCAAGGCTTCTTTTTCCCTGGTTCCCAGCAGTATCCAACGACATGTCCCCGTTTCGAAATATATTAAAAAAAATAAAAATAAAAATTTGTATCTGTGCTCCCCTTGCTAGGGAGGACAAATACATGCAGGAGACCTGAGGATACCTGCCCAGGAAATTTCCAAATTTTCTTATGTTTTTCTTGAGCAGCATGAGAAATCCAAGGCTTCAAGTTTGTTTTTTTTTTTTTTTTTTTTTTTTTTTTTTTGTGGGAAGGTTTGTCCCTGATATATTCAGGATTTGGTGTGCTGGATATCAGACACTGTTCTTCTACCCAGACTCCACCCCAAGGGAATCATTGCATATTTTTGGGGAATTTTTCTATAATTATTATTGTTTGAGATTACTATAATTCCCTTTTAGGGTGGTCTTGGTTGCCCAGAGAAGATGTGGCTGTCCCTGGATCCCTGGAAATGTCCATGGCCAGGCTGGATCTAAAAATACAGAGAAAAATCAAAAAAAGAAGAAGCACCAAGAACAGAGAAGGAAAAAATTCAGCACGGAAGATGAGAAAGCAGAAAAAGCTTCAAGAAAAAAAAAATTTCTTTCCAGTGATACAAACCCCACACTTACTCACATTTATTCACATCAGATATTTACCAAGGCATTTACTGAAGGATTTATTGAAGGTTTTAGTATTTATTGATCCTTCTGAATTGTGGTTCTGGAAATTCTTCTCCTCCTCACAAGGAGACCCCCAGGTCCTGCAGGGCTCTGAGGATGACCCCAAAACCAGAGCCACAGCAAAATCCTCCTCACTCAGCCACAAATTTGTGTTGGGAAACCCATGATGCTGGATCTAAAAATACAGAAAAAAAATAAAAATAAAAAAAAAAGAAGAAGCACCAAGAACAGAGAAGGAAAAAATTCAGCACCCAAGATGAGAAAGCAGAAAAAGCTTCACAAAAAAAAGTTTCCTCTTTCCAGGAACACAAACCCCACATTTATTCCCATTGCTGAGTAAATGATCCAGGTCTTTACCAGGTGATTTATTGGAGGATCTGTCTCCCAGCAAATAAAGGAGCTGCAATGAGGAGCTTTGAGTGCTTGAAGCTGCAATAAATGCAAGGCTGCCAGCCCCGTGCCAGCAAATGTCTGTGAGCTGCTTAAATTCCTCATAACCTGAGCCACATCCCATAATTTATATGGTACATATTGGTACAGCGTGTTACAGCGGAGTTTATAATAATTTATTAGGGGAGAAAAAGCGATCTCCATTAATAATTGATTCATTATAAATAATGGATTAAGAAATGCTCCTTTGATTTAAAGCCCGTGCTGGTAATGTATGCTAAACCCTGGTGCTGTTTGATGGCAATAAATCCAGGGAAATCTGGGAGATTTGCATCCATTTCCTCATTTCTGCTTGGGAACTGCAGAGGGCAGGTGGGAACCTCGTGGGGAAGATGGTTTTTATGGAATTGCCATGGGAAACGTGGGGGGAAAAAAAGGGAAAATGGGTTTTGATACAGGTTGATTTTGGTGGTGGGACAAGGGGGAATGGAAAAGGAGGGGAGATTAAATGGGATATTGGGATGGAATTCCTGGCTGGGATGGAATTCCCAGAGAAGCTGTGGCTGCCTCTGGATCCTTGGGAGTGCCCAAGGTCAGATTGGAGCAAACTGGGGTAGGGGAAGGTGTCAGGGGTCAAACTGGATGGGATTTAAGGTCCTTCCAACCCAAACCCTGTGTCGCTGTGGATCTGGGAAAATCAGGCTGGGATAGGGGAAGGTGTCCCTGGCCATGGGTGGGATGGTGGGATGGGATTTAAGGTCCCTTCCAACCCAAACCCTTTTGGGATTCTGTGATGCCACAGCAGGAAAGATTCACTGGAATCACCCCCTCCATTCCCAAACTTCCCCACTCTGTTTACACACACAGGAAGGTTTTTCACACCTGACTCCCAAGCACCTGCTCCTTTTCCCTTTTACTCTCACACACATTCCACATTTTTATTATTGGGGTAAAGCAGAAACAAATGAGAGAACTTGAGAATGTGCATTCCACAGAAAGCAACTTTCTGACAAAAAACTGATGCTTTAAACATCTGAGATCTTGGGTTCTGTCAGGGAATAGTGACAGAAATTTGTCAGCAGAGATCAGAAATCAGCTCTGACTGGCTCCAAAGCCACTTTCCATTCATTCATTTATTAAAACCAACAATCCCCATCAGTCTGGGAGCAGGGGCTGCACAGGCTGCAAGAGCAGATGGAGGAGTTTCATTCCTTTAAACTCTTGGAATGGTGACAGGTAGGACATGGTGTGGGAGCCCAAACCTCCATCTGCTGCTCACACACCTTCACACGAGCCCCAGCCCCAAAATTTGGGATTGCAGCACATTTTGGGGACTGGGAGCATGGAAAGGGCAAAGCCTGGTCCACAAGCATCAAGAGAAAACATCACATTGCAGGGCTGGGTTGCCATTTATTAAAAATACTAATAATAAAAGGTTGTTTTCTTGTTTTGGTTTTTTTGGGGTTTTTTTGGTTTTTTTTTTGGTTTTTTTTTGTTTTCTTCTGTACCACAGAACAACAAAAATTTGGGTGCTGAAAGGAAGTAGAAATCTCCCTGCTGGTTTTCCCTCATTCTGCCCAAATCCTGGTTGGGATTTAATCCCTCCCTGCTGCAGGCTGTGATGCATTAGCCTAAGAAAGCTGAATTTTTATGAGACATCACGTTGGCCCAGTGTTTGTGAGAGCTTGTCAGTACCTAAAACTGTGTTTTTAAACCATTTGACTAAGCCCCCTTCTCAGTCTCCTGTGGTATTATAATCTAAGTTTCCTTCCCTGTCTCCCAGGGCTGACAAGACTTTAATTTCTAATTTAAAATCTGAGATAACATTTATTCTTGGAAAGGAGGCTTGGCTGCAAGTTTGCTTTGTGCAAAGCGAGGAAGGAAAAGGGGTGGAAATGACTGTTTTCATTCCTGAGACATTTTCCTATAAAACATGGGAACATTTCCTCCTACAGGGGCTCAGCTGACGATGAATTCATCATCTCTGCACTCCCAGAACTCTCAAATTGTGGAATTCCAGACTGGTTTGGGTTGGAAGGGACATTAAAATCCAGCCAATTCCACCTCTTTCCATGGGCAGGGACAATTTCAGGCTGCTCCAAGCTCTGTCCAAGTTGGCCTTGGGTATTTCCAGGGATGGCACAGCCACAGATTCTCTGGGAATTCCCAATTCCCAGTATCCCATCCATCCCTGCCCTCTGACAGTGGGAATCTGACACATTCCCTGTGTCCTGTCCCCCCATCCCTTATCCCAAATCCCTCTCCAGCTCTCCTGGAGCCCCGTGAGGTGCAGCACAGGGAAGATTTTAATTTAACTCCCGTTTCCTTTATTAATTTATAACGGGTAATTTGGGATGCACAAGCACTTAGTGTCAAAACCCAGCACCAGACACATCCCTGGCAGGCACAAAATCCCAGCTCCTGGGATAATTAAGGCAGTGGGAGCATTTATCAAGCTCTTACTAAATTTACAGCCCCTCCCTGAGCTCTCTCCCGGTTCAATCCTTTGAACCTTGCAGTGATTCCCTGGGGGTGAAGGGGACATCCCATTCTGCAGAAATTCCCGATTTTCTCCTTTGAAACCTCAGGGAAAGTTTCCTCCCTTGCTCCTGTGCCCCCCACAACCCTCAGCATCCCGAAATTCCAAACCACAGCCAGCTCCTCTTGAGCTCTTCCCACGGATTTCAAGGGAAGCAAAGAGGGGAGATGTGATGGTAAGACCAGGGCTGGAGAGCATCATTTCCATTGGGAATCAGCTCCTGGAGCCACCTCCCTGCAGCATCCCCGGGGACACCCGGGGCTGTTTGTTCCTGGAATGTTCCTGCCATTGATTCAAGCAGAAACGAGCGCTGTTCACTATCTGTGCCTTTGTTTTGTCTCTCTGATGGCCGGGGCTGCTGTGACCGTGCACTTTAATGGCTTTCACATGCCGAAGGTCTCATTTGAAGCCCGGACCACCGGCAGAAAACAAACTTGTTGCTGCTTTGAGGTTGCAAAAAGCAAAGAAAATTGTGTGGGTTTTTGTTTGTTTTTTTTTCCCCCAAGCCCCCAGCGTATTTTTGTGAGTTGGTTTTATATCAAAAGAGCATTTTCCTGATGCAATTATGAGAACTGATCTCGTCCCTGCACAGGTACCTCTATAAATAATTAGATGTATAATATTTCCACAGCTGTGCTCTGCCAGATGGTTCTGGTTTTTTGTGGGTTTTTTTTTCTTTTAATTTTTTTTTTTTTTTTAGGAGCTTAAAGCAACTTCCTTCCTTTGCAGTGGGAAAAGCCAACTCTGTCAAGTCCTATAAACTCATCCTTTGAGGAGCAGACAGGTCCTGGAGACCTGGCTTTGAACCTGGAGGAGAAGAAACTTCCCAGGGATGGAGCAGGCAGGGATGGAGCCCTGGGAGGGAAATGGGGAAGGTCCCTGGTCCCTGTCAGATCCAGATGTTTGCAGGTGATGCTCACAGCAGGATCATAAACACAGAATTATTCATTGGGCACTGGAGATGGGGAAGGGATGGAGAATTCCTGAGGGGAATGGGAAAGGATGGAGAATTCCTGAGGGAAATGGGAAGGGGCTCAGGCTGGAGCAAAGGAGGATCCCGAGGGATCTTTTCCCTCTCTGGAATTCCCTGCCAGGAGGGGACAGAGAGAGGGGTTTGGTTTCTTCCTTTCTCCTTCATGGAATTCCTGTTTCACAGAATCTCAGACTGGTTTGGGTTGGAAAGGACATTTAGGATTATCCCATTCCATCCCTGCCATGGCAGGGACACTTCCACTGTCCCAGTTTGCTCCAAACTCCATCCAGCCTGGCCCTGGACACTTCCAGGGATCCAGGGGCAGCCACAGCTGGGCACCCCCACCCTCACAGGGAAGAATTTCTTCCCAAAATCTGATCAAAATCTCTCCTCTTGCAATTCAAAACCATTCCTCCTCTCCTGCCACTGCCTGAGTAAAAAAATCCTTCTCCAGCTCCTCCTGCTGCAAAAGCCTGGCAGGAAAATGTCAGGGTTTAATGGCAATTACCTCTGCCATGGACAGGGATGTGTAGGCAGAGCAGAATCACAGAATTACAGAATCACAGAGTTACAGAATCACAGTGTCACAGAATTACAGAATCACAGAGTCACAGAATTACAGAATCACAGGATCACAGGATTACAGGATAACAGGATCGCAGGATCACAGAATTACAGAAACACAGAATTATAGAATTACAAATTACAGAATTCCAGAACCACAGGATCACAGGATCACAGGATCACAGGATTGCAGAAAATCACAGGATCACAGAATTATAGAAAATCACAGAATTACAGGATTACAGAATCCCATCATTACAGAATCACAGAATCACAGAACCATGAAATCAGAGAATCACAGAACTATAGAATCACAGAATTAGAGAATCACAGAATTAGAGAATCACAGAGCTACAGAATCACAGGATCACAGGATCACAGAATCACAGAACTATAGAATCACAGAATTACAGGATCACATATTTACAGAATCACAGAATTGCAGAATCACAGGATCACAGGATCACAGAATCACAGAATTACAGAACGAAAGAATTACAGAATTACAGGACCACACAATGATAGAATCACAGAACTACAGAATCAGGAAAACACCCGTCCCCTTCCTTGGCTTGGTCTATTTTAGCTATAAATCCTTATTTCAGCCTTGGCCTGCAATGGGGAGAATGGATTCCCCAACTTTTCTCTGCAACTTCACATAACAGTGGTTATTTTTTTGTTGCTGTTGTTTTTTGTTTTGTTTTTACTTAGAATTAGGATTAAAGCACAAGAGATGGACTTTTTGTGTGTATTAAATTTTGCAGCACTTTCAGCTAACAGCTAAAAGCAAGGAGATGGAGGTGTATTTAGCTAGTTACAAGTTTTTTTTTAAAGGCCAACTATTCAATTAAAAGTTAACATTTATATTATTTATACTTTTGACCTAATAACTGAACACTTGTGACTTGCAGTGCAGTACTTTCTATCCAACCAAAAACTACTGCTCAAAACCAAGAAGAAGGAACAAGAAGGAAGAAGAGACAACATTTAAGAACCTCCATCTTGTCCCATACCCATTACTATATACTAAAACCCCAAATTCCAAATTTTTCACCATGTGCTATCACACACTTCTATTCAACAGCACACCAGTGATTCTAATTTTATTACTCAAATTTCCTTGTCCAAGGCCTCAAGTCAAAAGCTGTGTTCTTTTGAGGGCCAGAGTCAGAAAGAACAAAAAGTTCAAAACTCCCAGGCTTCAGGGTTCCAGCACTTTTCCTCACTGCTCTCCTTCCAGGACCTGCCTGCTTTAATTACCCCACATCATGTTTGGGAACACAGAAAAACCCTCACTCCATTTTCCTTCTCCTTCCCTGAACCCAGCTGGCAATCCAGTCAGCAAAAGACATTCTGAAGCTCTTTTTTTTTTCTTTCCATCCAATCATTCCCATCCCTAATTAGGTGTAATTCCTGCATAACCCATTTCCCATTTCTCATAAATAAACCCTGACACTTTATGTCTCTTTTATCCTCAGTTTGTATCCCCCTTGTTTTGCCCCAAATTTGTGCTGGGGAAACAATGAAAATCTGTAGCAGAGGGTAAATTTTAGTGATGTGAGATCTTTTCCAGGTACCTGAGCATTTAGGCTGGGAGGGCTTTGAAGGGGGTCCCAAAAATCCCTGCAAAGGGTTCTGGGCACCCACCCCAGGATTCCAGGATTCAGGATATTCAATCCTTGCAGGCAATTTTGGCAGAGAAATCCCATGGGTGGCATGGGTGTGCCATGAGAATTTGGGGTCACGAGAGGTGGACCTGGCAGTGTGGGGTTCATGGTCAGACTCGATGATCCCACAGGGCTTTCCCAACCTTTAGGATTAGAAACTTTTCCAACCTTTAGGATTAGAAACTTTTCCAACCTTTAGTATTAAAAACTTTTCCAACCTTCAGGATTAAAAACTTGGCAGCTCTACCCATTAATCAGTTTTAGTCCTTCAAATGCTGTTTGAGGTTTTCCAGTGGAGCCAAAGCCAGGTGGATTTTATGGTGGCCTGGCATTCCAGGGGTTGCAATCATTCCTGGGAGCTCGGGGATGGGAATTTTCTGCATTTTCCAGCTCCCACTGAGCAACACTGAGGATGCTCCTGGGTGTTCCCACAATCCTGGCGTGGCTGGAAAGGATCTCTTTGTTATTCCAGGGGTTTCAGAGGTCAGCAGAGGAGGGGGCAGTGGCTCCACATCCTCTCCCTGATTAGAATCTGTGCTCGCATCGTTGGGCGGGAAGGGCAAAGCCGGGCTCAGCTGGAGCTCTGCTGGTGACAGACATGGCTTTGGGGACAGACACAGCTTGGGGGACAAATCCTGCTTTAATGTCACCTCCAAGCCATCCCCAGCAGCCAGCAGGGCACCAGCTCTCACCCAGAGAAAACCAGGGAAAAAACTAGGAACGCCAGCTCTGGATGCGCGACGAGATTCCTCGCTTTAATCACCAGCAATAAATAATCCCGTGGATTATTTAATTAGGGGAACACCCCTGCTCGAGCCTCCTGCAGGTCGTGGGAGCAGGCTGTGGGTAAATCACACCTGGGGCCCCCTGAAATGAATGCCAAAGCCTGACATTTGTTTTGACACATCATCTCCTCGTGCGCGGCTCTCGCTCTCCCCGCACCGCACCTGGGGCTGGGGGCTGAGGTCAGCACACAAAAATGTGAAACTGCCTGCTTGCAAATTAATAGCACATGGCCTCAGTCCCTGGGCTCCTGGGCCTAAGTTCAGAAAAATAGAGATATAAAACTTGGGTGATTTACTGGAGCTTTCCTGGGCTGGAATGATTAATGGACTGATTTACTGGTCCCATTTTTTTTTTTTAATGCTGAAACCGATATATAAAAATTAAAGGCAGTGTAGAGGAAGTGGTGGTCACAAATGCCTTTCTGGTGTTGCTAAGGAGAGGAAAATGATCTTGTGATGGGTAGATTTTTAAATATTAATTTTCTGATTTGTTTCTGGGGAAGGGGGAGCAGTGCCTGACACGGACACGGCGTTAAATGTTTGAGGGATGTGATTCCTCGACGTGAGCCCAGTCAGGTCGAGTTAAAATCCCCTCTCCAACCAGCCAGAAATGGTTTCAGGCCATGATGGAGAAACACCTCCGAGCCCAGAGTGGAGTGACAGCAGCTGGACAGTCATCCCCAGGGTTTCCATGAGGATGGAGGGCACAGGATTTGCTTTTGGGGTGTTTATTGGGGCGGCAAAGCAGCAGAAACATCCCAGCATGGGAACATTGGGTCCTTCCTGCTTGGAGGTGCCAGCCCTGCCCTGCTGTCACCAGAGGTCACTGCACCCCCTGGGCAACACCAGCTCCTCATCTGGAGCTCCCAAATGTTTCCATCTCTGTTCAGCATTGGGATAAGATCTCATCCTGTTTGTTTTTCAGCTAATCCCAGCGAGGAATTCTTCTGGCAGCAAGTCCTTGGCAGCAGCTCTTTGCTTTCCTTGCCCATGGAATCCCAGAGTTGTTGAGGCTGGAAAAGCCCTCCCAGACCATCCAACCATTCCCAGCACTGCCAATCCCATCTCTAACCATGTCCCCAAGTGCCACAGCCACAGGGATTTGAAATCCCTCTGGGAATGGGGACATCACCACTGTGCCAGGCTGGACAACCCTTTCCACGGAGAAATTTTCCCTCTATCCAATCTCAACCTCCTTCTCTTTGTTCAGGACATGGAGCATGGATGCAACAGCTGGATCTGCTCCTTGGAGCTTGGATGTAATGGAAAATTTCTTCCCTGAAAGTGTGATTAAGCATCACACAAAAAAGAATAATTTAAAAATAAACCCTGACACTTATCTCTCTTTTATCCTCAGTTCATATCCCTCTTGTTTTGCCCCAAATTTGTGCTGGGGAAACAGTGAAAATCTGTAGCAGAGGATAAATTTTAGTGATGTGAGATCTCTTCCAGGTCCCTGAGTATTTAGGCTGGGAGGGCTTTGAAGGGAGTCCCAAAAAGGGAGGCTGGGCTGGTCCCACCTTCAGAGCAGGGTGACTCCTGTCACATTTAATGGATGCATTGCAACAGGCATCATATTAAAATAATAATAAATAATAAATGCTTACACAGCCAGGTTCAGATTCTCCTTAACTCAGTTTCAGATCCTCCTTAACCCAGCAGAAAAACCCACACTGATTTCCCAGGCAAAGGGGAGAAACTCCAAGTTGCTAAAAATGAGTTTAGGTGAGTGAGGGGGTTTTGTCTTTCCTTTTTTTGCTATGTTGGTGGCTGATCCTGGCAGGGATTTCTCCATTTGAAACGCAGGGAAGAGTTAATTTTCTCAGTTTGGAACATCTATCTGTCATGTGTGGCTGCTCTGTAATTATGACTTTTTCTGCTTCTTAGAAAAAGGTTATTACAAGAGCCTTTTAATCTAAAAGGCCAATTATATTAAAACAGTGGCTTCCATACTTAGATCCCCCTTTACACACACGCTATTGTGTTTGGGATAAATTTAGCAAATTATAGGGAAGCTTTGCTTAGTGGGAGCTTCAAAATACGATCCCTGCTTGCATCAGTGTGACTGGAGCCCTGAGAAAATCAGCTCAGTTATTTGTTGAGAGCAGCCAGGAGCCCCAGCCAGGCTCAGATTTTGGGATCTCATCCAGGACCAGGGGCTCAGGATGTCTCTTTGCACTGCTGTGTGTTGGAAAAGCTGCTGGCTCCGAGTTTGGGAGATGCTGGGAAGCAGGAGAGGAGGAATTTGTGGCTGATGGGTTCATGCAAGGTCTGCAAGCCACAGGGAAAGCACCCAAAATGTTCATCCATGCTCTGGTCTCATCCAGGCATGAAAACCAAACAATCCCAAGCCTTGCCATTGCTCCCTGCTGAAATCCCACCCAGGCAGAGCGTGGGGAAAACTTCCTGATGTTTTAAATCACATTTACTCCGTCTGCAAGGGGAAATGCTTCCTTCCCAATAAAATAATGGGGTTTTCCCTGTGCTTGGATCTTCTCTGAGGGATAATTGGCTTGAAGGACAGGCAGTGAAAGGGTTGGAGCTCCAGAGCATCTCCTGGATGGTGGGAATTGATTCCAAGCACAGCTCCTTGGGGAGGGGGTGGTGCAGACACAAATCCCAGGGTACCACAGAGAGGGAATGGGAATTTTACAGGAAATTTAGGAGAAAACATCCTCCTGTGGCCCTGTGAGCCCTGTCAGCTTCTAATGAGAGTTTCTCAAACTGTGATGGGTCATTTGGTGGAATCCCAGAATCTCAGAATCCCAGAATCTCAGAATCCCAGAATCCCAGAATCACAGAACCCCAGAACCCCAGAACCCCAGAACCCCAGAATCTCAGAACTCCAGAATCTCTGAATCCCAGAATCCCAGAATCCCAGAACCCCAGAATCCCAGAACCCCAGAATCTCAGAATCCCAGAATCTCAGAATCCCAGAATCCCAGAACCCCAGAATCTCTGAATCCCAGAACCCCAGAATCTCAGAATCCCAGAATCTCAGAATCTCAGAATCTCAGAATCCCAGAACCCCAGAATCTCAGAATCCCAGACTGTTTTGGGTGGGAAGAGACTTTGGTTATCCCATCCCACCCCTGCCATGGGCAGGGACCTCTCCCACTCTCCCAGGTTGCTCCAAGCCCATCCAGCCTGGCCTTGGACACCTCCAGGGATGCAGGAGCAGCCCCAGCTGCTCTGGGCCACAGCTCGAGGCTGTTTTGTCCCTTTTACCTGGCAGAAAAGGCCAACCCTGAGCAGACTCCAGGTTATCCCATGGGATTCCATCACTCTGCTTCCCTCAGGAATCATCTGGACCATCCCAAATTCTCTTGGGACGTAGAGATTTGAACCCCTTTGATTGTCTGGGAAGCTTTAGGAGATCACACAGCAAAGCTCAGGCTGCTTTATTAACGCAGTGCTCATTATTACGGTCAGAAAGGAAATTGCAATGTGTGAATTCAAGGGCTTTGGGTCAGCTGACAGATGATTTTAATTTAGAATCACAGCTTTAGGTCTGGAGCCCCAGAATTGCCTCCCTGTGCCTTCACCAAGTTGCTGGTGCTGGGTGAAATGTTCACTGCCTACATCTTTTAGTTATGCATTTATTTAATCTCGCCCCAGCCAGGGAGGTGTTTTAAGATTAAAATATTCCTTATCCTCCAAAGTTGTGATAAATATTGATGCAGCATTTCAAACAGGCCGTGCTGTGCTCAGGCAGGTCTGGGTGAGGACTGGAAAACTGCTGGAGCTGCTTTGGAGCACTTCAATAAAGGGCAGAGAGGCTCCAGAGGGTGAAGGTGAATGGTGAGTATCCACTGAGTATCCACTGAGTATCCACTGAGCACTCCCAGCAGGCAGGGAAGGCTCCATGCAAATTCTTTTTCCACTTCACATCAGCCCCGTGGATTGGTTTTACAAGATCAAATGGAAATATTGGAAAATGGGAGATGTCATAATCTCAGCAGCAAGCCCAAGGCTTTTGTTTCTGATAAATGGACAATCTCCTTTAAGCCTGGTAATTAATCTGATGGATCTTTTCAATTTGATCAGCCCCTTCTGTGACATTATTCTTTAATCTGCACGGCTCCAGCTTTCATCAAAAACAAACCCAGTGACAATGAGGCAAAACTGCTCAAAATGCAGCCCCCAATGTCTGCAGGTCCCTGGAATTGCTTTTCCATGGAAAGCAGCGTCCCTGGGGTTGTCAGAACTCCTGGAGACCTTAATCAGGGCTTTACAACTTCCTACAGACCTTGTGTTGGGAGAGAAGGACTTGGTGATGGTCAGGATTTTTAGAAAGTGTCTGTTTTTCTTCCAGCTCTTGTTGCTAAATGAAATGACAGCCTTGGGGACAGGGGCGTGACAAATTTACTGCTTCCTAGAAAGGACATTTGTGACCCAGAGAAGCTGTGGCTGCCCCAGCCTGGGACAGTGGAAGGTGTCCCTGCCTGTGGCAGGGAGTAGAACAAGATGGGGTTTAAGGTCCCTTCCATCCCAAACCACTCTGGGATTCTAGAATTCCATACAGGCATTGAAGCTGTGTCCTTGTTTGGAGGACAGGTGTCTGCCAATAAAGGCAGAAGCTTCTCTTTGAAATGGAGAATGGAAACCCCCTCCCTCCAAATTATTA
>JAOTBB010000369.1:35967597-35979105 GCA_025629985.1 Chamaetylas fuelleborni | reverse complement strand
GAGAGGAGAGGAGAGGAGAGGAGAGGAGAGGAGAGGAGAGGAGAGGAGAGGAGAGGAGAGGAGAGGAGAGGGAGAGGGAGAGGGAGAGGGAGAGGGAGAGGGGAGGATCTTTTCCAACCCAAACCATTCCAGGATTCCACAATTTCATCATTCCACAATTCCAGGATTCCACAATTCCATGATTCTATGATTCCATGATTCTACAATTCCGGGATTCCACAATTCCATCATTCTACAATTCCACAATTCCAAGATTCCATGATTCCAGGATTTTACAATTCCACAATTCCATGATTCCTCAATTCCACAATTCCAGGACTCCATGATTCCACAATTCCACAATTCCATGATTCCTCAATTCCACAATTCCAAGATTCCAGGATTCCACAATTCCATGAATGTTTGGGTTCTCCAGAAAGATATTTAACGCAATTGGATAAAAAATCCTTTTATAGGAATAAAACCAAAGTGGGAATCAGGATAGAAATGTGGAAATAGTGGCATTATTTAGGATGGCTTTTGCTGCCACACCAAGACAACATTATTATTATTAATTTATTATTATGATTATTAATTTATTATAATTATTATTATCTCCTGGCAATCCCAGAGGTGTCTGAGGGGCTGAGCAATTGTGGATATTTCTTGTCGGGATTAAACAGTGCCCATCCCAAAAAGTGCCAAGAGTTATTCAGAAATATCAATCTCAAGGCAAGGAGGACAATTGGGATGTGGAATTATTTCCTTAGCACCCAAATTAATTATAAAGGCAGCAAAGCTGAGTGGGTTTGCTCAACTTGGAGCTTTTTTTCATCCATCTTGGCTCAGCTTGGATGGTTTATTCCAGGGAAAAATGTGATTTTAGCCAAGTTTTGGCTCAGGCTGTGACACCCCTTTTCCTCACACTCCCGTTTCCAGCTCACCAGGAGCAGGCAGAGATTTTTCTGAGGAAGTTCAGCTCTGTTCCCACATCCTTCCCAGCTCCTGCTGCTCTCATTAATTAAAGATTGATTAGCTGTGATGTCTTTGCTGTGGCTGGACACGGAGCATGGGAGGTCCCCCCACGCTTCCCCTGCAATTTGGGATATTTTGGGAGGTCTGTGAACCTCAGCCAGGGCTGCCCTGAGCTCCTCCATCCTTTAGGAACGGGATAAAATGTGGGAAAAGAAGAGGAATGAAAGTTCTCATTGGGATTTGGGGTCAGAGGAGCCTCGTTTTCCCAGGAAAACCACAAGAGTGGGATTTTCCAGAGGTGGAAGGGGTGGAAGGGAAAATTTGCCTGGTAAATTCTGCTTGAATTTGGGCTAAAATCTTCTCTTTTAGAGCAAAACCCAGGCCAGAATCACTGGAGAATTGAGCCAGGGGCTCACGATTGAAAACATGAGAACCTGCCCAGATCACAAATCTAAATTTTGTTATTCCCACTCCCAACCCTGCTCAGGAGGGATTCCCACGCTGACATCCCTCCCAAATCCCAAAATCCTCACCCAGAGAGGATTTCCTCGGGGATGGGCAGCCAGGAAATCAAATCCCCAAAAATCCCAGGCTTTAGGATGTCGTGGGTGGGAACTGCTGACCTTTGCTGGCACCTGGAAATCCTCAAACCAGGATTTAGGCAAGTTGAAAAGCAAAGCTCTGGCTTTGGGATGGATCATTTTTAATCCATTGGGAGACAAATAAAAAAGAGAGATGGGAAAAGAGGGATTAAAGCCCTGTTTGTCAGGGGCAGAGGGGTTTATCAGCCCTGCCCAGCTGAGCCAGGCTTAGATTAAAACTGATCTGAGGGAGCAGGGACTCACTGCAGCCCCTTCCAGCTAATTACAAAGAGCAGCTGCAAAGTTTTTTGTCTCAATGAAGAGCTTGTCCACCCCCAGAATGGGAATAATTATCAAGGAAGGAAACTTCAAAAAGGAAATTACACATCCACTGCATTTCCCTAATTCCCTGTTTCTGCAGCAGGGCAATTTTCCTCGGAACCTCAGAGCTTTTCCAGCCTCACTGGGCACTGCAGCCCTGCCCTGCTCCTTCCAGAAATCCAGGAGGAAAAGCTGCCCTTCCCAACATTGATTTCTTTGATTTTCATACAAGATATTCCCAATAAAAATCAGGAATTGAGGCTTAAACTTTTTTTGGCTCAGTTTTTTAAGAGCAGAGCAGAGCAGAGCACCCCCAGCTCTCTGGATTTGGAGCTGTCCAAAGGGACACCAAAAACTGAGGGCTCTAATTAATGATTAATTAATGGATTATCCTCTCAATCCTCAAAGATTTCACCAATCCAAGACAATCAACAAGGAGAAAGATGTCAAAATACAGTGAAAATAAAACTGCAAGAGAAGAGGAACCTACACTCTTTTTTTTTCCCTATGTATTTTGGCATTTTTTTGAGTCTACTGTTTCTAATTTCTGTTTTTCCAAGGATTCCAAGGAAAAAAGGGATTGTATGTTGGGATGCTCCTGGTTTATAATCCTGGGTTTTGCAGCCACCCTAGGGGTTAAGGGACCCTTTTAATGTCTGGTTTTGGGGCTGCAGCCCTGCCCTGCTCCTTCCAGAAATCCAGGAGGAAAAGTTCCCCTTCCCAACACTGATTTCTTTGATTTTCATACAAATTATTTCCAATAAAAATCAGGAATTTTGGGTCAGTTTTGAAGAGATTCTTCACCTTTTGTTTGCCCCACAGCACAAGAGGATCTGGGGTAGTGGAAGGTGTCCCTGCCCATGGGAAGGGTGGAATGGGATGTTTAAAATCCCTCCCAACCCAAACCAGCCTGAGATTCTGTGTTCCATGGGGATTGGGATGTGCAGGGAAGGTGGGATGGCAGAGGGATATGGGATTTATTGCACTTCTTCCCAAAATTCTGCCCCCAAACCTGGGCTCTGATGGGGTTTGGGACACCAGGAAAATCATTCAGGCTCACCTGGGCTTCTCCTCCTTCGTGATCCAGCAGGATTTACATTCCTTTGGGAATACTCAGCAACATTTCTGCTTCACAGCCCCAATTTTCCATAAAATCAGGGCACTGAGGAGCCCCCATGGAAGGCAGAAAATCCTGGAAAGCCCCAGCTCAGCTCTGTGGGGTATTTCCCAAGGCAGGTGCTGCTTTTTGAATGGCTCATTTCCCTCAACCTCAGGGAAAAACCTTGGTGCTCTATTCCCACGAAAAACAACAAACCCAACACTGGGATGGGGATCCCATCACATCACTCAGGTTGTAGGATCAAAACCTGGAATCTGCTGCTCCCATCTCCAAGAGGAAACTTTTAATGGCCTAAAAACTGAAATATTTGTGCAGCCTTGCTCTCATCCTCTCTGCTGAAAGCAGCCCAGGCCTGAAGGGATTTTCTTGGCAGGCTCCAAGGAAAACCAGGCAGGATTTATTGGCTCAGAGTGGAGCAATCCTGAGATATCAGAGCCTGCACAGCATCTCCAGCCCTGACTGCAAACAAAGATTTGATTGTCCCTGTTTATCTGGGATGATTTATAAAGCAGCTCTTTGCTGGGAGCTGCAGGAAGAAAAATATTTGTGGTTTTTGATCTGGGATCTTCCCTCTCTTTTTTTTTTTTGGTGAGGGGAAAAAATGTCACAGGGTTGGAATTGGTTGGGCAAAGGTGGGATCAGCACATCCAGCTGGGCAGGAGGATGGGATTGTGCACCAGGATCTTGGATGTGCTTGGAAAAATGGGAATATTCTCCTTTTTCTATCAGGAATGAGGAATTTGGTGTCCCACTGCCAGGCCAGGGGTGGCTTTGGGGTCTCAGCCCTGGCAGCTGCTCCACAACAATCCCAGCACAGGGATTGATTTTTTGGGATGTCCTGTGCAGGTCCAGAAGTGGGACTGGATGATCCCCTCCAGCTCTGAGTATTCCATGATCCCAGTGTGGATTTGGGGTCTCTGCACACCTGGGTGACTCTGGTAAACAATAGGATGTGACCCAAAACTGGAAAACCTCACAGGAAAGGAAATGAGAGCATTCCCACCATGGAGGGTTAAAATAACTCCTGGCAGGAAACATCCTGGAGTGGCTGCACCTGGAAGAACATTGTCCTTGGGGGAATTGTTCCCACCTGGAAGAACATTGTCCTTAGAATTGTTCCTGGAAGAACAATTTCCCACGTTGGGTGAATGGAGCTGGTGCCCAGAATGGGATCACCTGGCCAGGGAGGTAAGAAATTCCTGAGGGATTGGCAAGAGGTAAATTATGAACACACATAGCCCATAATATTCCCTCCCAGCTGGCAGGAATTGTTGTTGATTTCCCCTGAGTGCAGCCTGGGGGGAATATTTATTTATTTGGTGTATTTATTGACTGGTTGTTTTATTACTGGCACAAAAATCCTGGTCCTGCAGGGATCTGATGGCTCCACAGTTATTCCCATTCCTGATCTTGTTCTTATTCCTAATCTTGTTTTTATTCCTATTCCTAATCCTGTTCTTATTCCTAATCCTGTTCCTATTCCTGTTCTTGTTCTTATTCCTATTCCTAATCTTGTTCTTATTCATATTCCTAATCCTATTCCTGTTCCTAATCTTATTCCTATTCCTAATCCTGATCTTGTTCTTATTCCTAATCTTGTTTTTATTCCTATTCCTAATCCTGTTCCTATTCCTAATCTTGTTCTTATTCCTATTCCTAATTTTATTCCTAATCTTGTTTTTATTCCTATTCCTAATCCTGTTCCTATTCCTGGTCTTGTTCCTGTTCTTATTCATATTCCTAATCTTGTTCTTATTCATATTCCTAATTTTATTCCTAATCTTGCTTTTATTCCTATTCCTAATCCTGTTCCTATTCCTGATCTTGTTCTTATTCCTGTTCCTATTCCTAATCTTGTTTTTATTCATATTCCTAATCCTGTTCCTAATCTTGTTCTTATTCCTGTTCCTAATCCTGTTCCTAATCTTGTTTTTATTCATGTTTCTAATCCTATTCCTAATCTTGTTCCTATTCCTATTCCCACTCACCTTCCACTGTTTTACACCTGGAAGAGCAGAGGGCAGAGGTTAATTAGGGCATTAATTAGGGAGTGGGTTATTAATGGTGAGGAGCAGTTGGGCAATAGGGATGGAAGCACTTCCAGCAGTCCCAGGGTTTTGCATCCAGCCAGGAATTCAGGGGACACCTGGAGATTTGCCCATGGAAAAATGGTGACAGCACCAGTGATGCTTCAGGCAGCCCCTGCTGCTCTCCCTCCCTTCCCTGGGATTTATTCCCACCTGGAGAGGGCCTTCCCCATCCTTCCATGTCCATCAGCTCCTGCTGCTGGGAATTAATTAGCACTGGGAATTAATCTAAAGCAATCTGCAAATCCAGCACTGCACTCAGTTGATCCAATTAATTAGCTGAGTTCCTTAATCCTGATTTAAGTGCCTGATGATCCTGAGCTCCAGTGGAATTCCAGGGATGTTCTTCTTGCTGCAGCACAGGTGGAACTTGGGGAGGGATGGAGGAGCAGCTCCTGTGGGGTCTGTGCTTCCCAAATTCCCATAAAACAGGTAACAAATCCCTGTGCCAGCCTTCAGAGCCCACCTGGATCTGCTGGAATTCCAGGAATGTCCCTCTGGCTGCAGCACAGGTGAAATCCAGGAAGAGAAGCAGGAACCACATCCCTGGGATCTGTTCTTCCCAAATTCCCATAAACCAGGTAATAAATCCCTGTGCCAGCCTTCAGAGCCCACCTGGATCTGCTGGAATTCCAGGAATGTCCCTCTGGCTGCTCAAATCTGCTCAGCACAGGTGAAATCCAGGAAGAGAGGCAGGAACCGCATCCCTGGGGTCTGTCCTGGTGGGAATCTCTGCTTCCCAAATTCCCATAAAACAGGTTATAAATCCCTGTGCCAGCCTTCAGAGCCCACCTGGCTGGATTTTTCCAAATTTTTGGCTGATCCTAGGAAGGCAGAATGAGGAGAATTCTGCTCCTCCACCAGCACAATCACTTTATTTAAGTATTTATTTGTATGGCCTCTGACTCCATGTAACAGAAAAAAATACATGGAAAACCTCCTTTCCCCAGGATTTCTGTTTTACAGCTCCTGGTTTATAGAGCTATATTTTAGCTCCACTTTTCCTCTCCTTTTATTTGCCCAGCTCTTGTGCTGGTTTATTGTGGGATTATTTTCCGTGTGAATTCAATTCTGCCCGAGGCTTTTCCTCATCCAGGTATTTCTGTGGCTCTGCCCTGAGGGGAAAATTCCCTGCACACAAGCAAGGATTGATTTATTCAACAATATTCACCAGATTCGCTGTGCTGCAAAGGAGGGGCTTAAATGCTCCTGAGGAGGGAAAATCCTGGAATTTCTGTGTGGCATTCCAAGGTGAGGATGTGCAGGATCTTTTATTTATGGCTAAAAACCATCTCCATGAGCTCCTTGTGTCTCTGTCCCAGAACCACAAATCCAAATTAAAGCTGAAGGTGTTGCCCAGCTCCTCCTGCCTTTCCACAGGTGGCTGAAATCTTGGTTTTTTCAACCCACATGTTGGGTTTTTTTTAAAAATTTATTTACTCTGGCACTTCTCTGAGTTTAGTGGGATGATGCTGAGCCCTGGGAATGTGGGAATGTGCCTCTGCTCCAGGGAATTTCTGCTCCCACCTGCACGATGCCACAGCTTTTCCCCTAAAAATGCCTTCCCACAAATGGCTCAGCTGCTGAAAACCCAATAAACTCCCAAATCTTTCCCATGTGCTCGGGGTTGTTGGTATCATGGTTCCCATTCCATCTCAAACCTGGATTTATTAACTCTCCTGCTTAATTGCTCCTCAGTGAGGGTGGTTTTCTGAGCTCTCCAGAGGCATTGGGAATGGCCAGCAGCTCTTCCCAGCTGTGCTCCCAGATGTGCAAGTAAAAGGAATGCTGATGGCAAGGTGCTGTCCTAGCACAGAGGAAATAAAATAAAATTAAATTAAATTAAAAAGCACATCCTGTTTCCCAAACCTCACCCAGACCCTCCCATCAGGCAGCACCAAAATCAATATTGGCATTTTAAACCTGGCTTAATTTGGGCTGGATAAAAGATGGGAAAAAAAATCAGCAAAAAGAAGCAACACCCAAAATTCCCCATCTTGTCCCATACCTATTATTGTATTATAAAACCCCAAAATTCCAAACCCTTCACCATGTGAAATCACACATTCTATTTAACACTTCTATTCATCTATTCAATCATCTACACCCATGATTTTAACTCCATCACTCAAATTTGGAAACTTCTCCAGCTCTTCGAGTCAAAAATCAGCATTCTCCAAAAAATCAGTGCCAAAAAAGCACAAATTTCAAATTAAAATAACCCAAATTTCTAGAATCCAACCCCTCCAAAGGGGAAAAGGAACCCCAGGATATTCCTCCAGAAAAAAAAAATGGAATTCCCTGCACCCTGTAACTGTGGTATTTGCACCACTGTATCAGAAACACAAAAGAAATAAATTTTCTCGTGTTTGGGCTTGGCTGTTTATTAAATTTTATCTAAACTACAAAAAGTTCAACAACACTTCCAGCTAAAAGTCAGTAAAATCGAGGTGAACTGAGCTGGTTATGGAGTCTCTTGAATCTAAACAGTCCAATAAAGATTTGACACCTATATTGTTTATACTTTTAACCTAAAAACCAAATTTTTTTTACTTTTAGTGCAACATTAACTGTCTAACTAGAAACTACTACCTGAAACCATGAAAAAAAAAAAAAAGAAAAAAAGCAGCAAAAAGAAGCAACACCCAAAATTCCCCATCTTGTCCCATACCTATTATTGTATTACAAAACCCCAAAATTCCAAACCCTTCACCATGTGAAATCACACATTCTGTTGAACTATTTAACACTTCTATTCATCTATTCAATCATCTACACCCATGATTTTAACTCCATCACTCAAAGTTGGAAACTTCTCCAGCTCTTCGAGTCAAAAATCAGCATTCTCCAAAAAATTAGTGCCAAAAAAGCAAAAATTTCAAATTAAAATAACCCAAATTTCTAGAATCCAACCCCTCCAAGGGGAAAAGTGTCTCCAGCCACAACGCACCAGAGGGATCCTTCTGTTGCCATGGATATCTCCCCAAAAAATTGCAGGCAAATAATGCAATTAAACCTTTAATTACCTGGATTTTTTCCAATTCCTTCTCCCCACTTTTCCAGAGGGCATTTCCAGCCATTTCCCCCTTTTTCTCCCCAGTTTTTTTGACCCACCAGGAGCCCCTGGGATAAATCTCTGAGCTGCAGGTGACAGATGCTGCAAAATCAACCTGCTGCTAATTAACCAAGAAAAGAACTCGCTCATTCAGAAAATCTGGATGTTCCCAGCAGGACAAACCTGCTGCCTTTAATCCCAGCATTAAATTTTGGGCTCTGAGCCAGGCTTTAATAGCTGCAGGCTGGGATCACTCACCTGAGGATGCTCAGGTGAATCCATGAGGATGCAGCTCTGGAAAAAAACACCAAAATTCTGATTTCACCTCTGGAAATCCCAAAAATTAAGGGTGGGGGCAGCACCTTGTCACCTTCCAGGGGTTTGTGTCAAAACCTGCTGGGAAAAATTCCCCATTTTTAGCTCTGAGAGGGTTAACCCAGCCTGGGAAAGGGTTAGGAAGTGGAGAAAAGGGGGAAAAAATTGGAATTTCCTCTCTCTCCCATGGTGCTGGGGAGAAAAGAACTTCTGGTTTTATTGGGATTTTAATGAGCATTTCAGGCCCTTTCTCTGCCTGCCTTTGAGGCTGTGCATTTGTCAGGGCATCAAATATTCCAGGCAGCTCATTTGAAGGGAATTTTGGGATTTTTTTTTACATATTTTTTCCAAAGGAGACTTTGATGATCAGAGTTCAGCATCCCTTTCAAAGAGCTGGGACTTTGGTGACTCCTGGCTGCTTTTCAATTCCTCCGGATTTGAGGCTGGAACATTAAAAAAACTCTCGCGGCACCACGGAAAATACAATTTATTATGAGAGAAGGCAGCAATTGGGGGTGGGAATTTATCAAAAATGAAATTATCCTGGAATGTTTAACATTCCAATAAAAAAATCCATTGCAAAACCTCTGTGAAATTCCATCTCCCTCCTGGATAAAGTGGGGCCAGCCAGGGAAGAGCAAACTTGGGAAATATTGGGGGGTTTTGGAGGGAATTTTGTGTTTGGGAATGGTTTTGAGGATTATTTTTTTTTCCCCCCCCCACCATGGGATTTGGGATGCACTGCCTGCCCAACTCTGATTCCCTGGTTTTTTCCTCCAAGCTCCAAAGCTGGAACACATGGACAAGGAGTATCCCAAATCCATCTGGTACTGAAAAATGTCATAAATAAGAAATAAATAAATAATAAAATAAAATAAATAAATAAATAAATAAACAATGAAATAAAATAAAAATAATAAATAATAAATAAATAATAAAAGAAAATAAAATAATAAATAAATAAATAAATAAGCAAATAAAGATGTAATCTGATTTATTATTTGAGGCTTATTTACGGGTGGAAAAAAAATGAGGGTTTTGAGGGAAATCTTCAGCTGGGAATTGCTCCAGGAAATGAGGAGCAGGGATGGAGCTGGGGATGTGCTGAGGGGAGCAGGAAAAGCAGGAGCTGTGGAATAATCCCAGAGAAAAATCCCAGCTGGGATCTTGGCCAGCCCTTGAGCAGGAGAAGGAATTTGGCCCAGGAGGGAAATTCCACCTGAAATCTTCACCTGGTGCCTTCCAAACCTGAACTTTGGGAATAACAAAAGGAATTATTGGGAAAATCCATGGACAAATCCATGGACAAATCCACCTTTCAACATCCCAGCTTGCTCCAAACCTTGGACCCCCCCAAAAATCTCAGATTTTTTGGGATAAAGCCACAGTGGGTGCTCACCTGCCACCTCCAATTGTGTTCAATTAGAGGGAATGGGAAAAGGATCTGCTTTCCCAAAGGGAAACCTGCTCCTAATTAGGGGTATCCTGGAAACATGGAATTCCCCCTGTTTATTGATTGATGATTATTATGGGAAAACACGAGCTCCCCTCCACAAACCTTTTGACAGCAGCTGCCCATCAGAAATAATGATCCTCTTAAAACTCATGAATAAATAATAATGCAAATCCATCCCAGCCCCTGGAATGAGATGCACTTATTTAAAATAATGACTCTACAACGTTTCCATAATGAGCCATTCCTGTTAATCCTCCTGATTTTTCCTTTTTTTTTTTCCCTCTGGCCTCGAAATTCTTCCTTTTCCAAATTAAAACATTCTGTTCTTTCAGATCTTTCTATCCCAAACTCCTGTGAGGGTTTTTTGCAGTGGGTTAAGGAGTGAATTTTCCAAGGATCCATGGCATTAATGCTGAGTTTTATTAAGGAGTGAATTTTCCAAGGATCCATGGCATTAATATCGAGTTTTATTAATGCTCTCCTTGGGTTTTTGGGGATCAGTTTGCTTGGGAACACCAGGGAAGAGGGATAAGATCCCCCTGATCCTCCTTTTCTCCTGGCTGAGCCCCCCCAGCCTCTCTGGTGAGCAGAAAAAGGGATCCAAGGGAGGGAAGTGACTTTAATAAATATGGGCTCAATTTGTATTTTCCTCATATTTCCAGTCAGGGGTAGAAACAGGCATCTCCTGCAGCTCTGACATTAAAGCAAATATCCTCAGATTTCTCTTTCAGCTGAGTAATTTGGGATAATTTGAAATATCTTTTTGGAGATGGCTGTTAACAACTGCAATTCTTCTCCTGGCTTTCAAGTGAGCAGTGAGTGTTCCTAATGTCAGCATTTGGGAAATTGCTGGGGAGAACAATTTGTGTCGATGATTTCTCGCCATTTTTCCTTTTTTTTTTTATTTTTCCCCCCCTCAATTTTTCAATTGGAGCATTTTCTGCAACGTTGTTACAGGGAATTCAAACACCGTGAGGAATTCAGCCCAGAGGAGTTGTGAGGGAGCTGCAATCAAGGAATTTGCTGTGTTTTGGGATGGGGGCTGCTGGTGGAGTTAGAATAATACCTTTTTTCCTGGTTTTTATTTGATATTTGCAGAGATATCCATGGCTGGGTGATAAGGGGGTATCAACTCTCCCCCCTCACTGCACCATTGTCCCCAGCTGAAATCCCAGTCTCCACCTCCAAATACACAAATTACTCCATTTAAATATGTAAAAAAGATGGAAGGAGACACGGAATTGCTAGAGGAGAGATTTGCAATTTTAAAAAGGATCAAAAAAAGAGGGAAAGCAACCAGAGCCATTCTGTGACCAAGCTGGGGCTGATTTTTCCCATCTCTGCTCATTCTGGAGTTGTTCCCTGCTCAGGGATGAGTCCCAGCTTTGTGCCCAAATCCAACTTCAGAAAATAACAACCCTGCTTCCCTTTCATGTGGGGACACAGGATCCTTGGAAATCCTTGGAGGAGGAAATCAGAGGCTGGGTTTGTGGGAGTCCCTGGGACTGCCTGGATCCCCCTTGTGCCCCACAGTGCCTCCTCCTCCTCCTCCTCCTCCTCCTCCTTCTCCTTCTCCTTCTCCTTCTCCTTCTCCTTCTCCTTCTCCTTCTCCTTCTCCT
>JAOTBB010000369.1:35952087-35966730 GCA_025629985.1 Chamaetylas fuelleborni | reverse complement strand
CTTCTCCTTCTCCTTCTCCTTCTCCTTCTCCTTCTCCTTCTCCTTCTCCTTCTCCTTCTCCTCCTCCTCCTCCTCCTTCTCCTCCTCCTTCTCCTTCTCCTCCTCCTCCTCCTTTCTTTTTCCTCCCCCCTCTGGAGCATCCTTTCCAAACCCACCTCCAAATCCATGAGATTTCACAGTCCCTATCTTCCAGTTACCAGCCCAAAACCACAGGGAAGGAAAGACCCTCTGTAAACAGAAAAAAAAGGAGCCCAAAAATGCCATTAACTCCTGAGAAATGGAAATCCAGGATCCAGAGAAAGGAAAAAAAAGTAAAATCAAGACATCACCAGCAGATTTCCCTCCTTGTTATTTTAATCAAGGCTTTATCCAAGCCAGGTTTCCTTCCTGAGGTTCTTCATTGCTGTTTCTCCCATGGATCCCCAAATTCCAGGATCATGGGATGGTCCTAATTCCACATCTTCCTGCTCCAGCCATTCCTGCCTGCTCCCAGCTCTGCACAGGATCCTGCTGAGCTCAGTCAGACCAACATCCAACTTTTCAGACCATTCCTTGGATTTGGGTCATCCTTCCCTCCTTGGATTTGGGTCATTCTTCCCTCCTTGGATTTGGGTCATCCTTCCCTCCTTGGATTTCTTTGAGCCTGTTGTTGGTGGCATCTGGGATCATCCACGCAGCAAAGGGAGTGACACTGAGCTGGAATTCCCACAGAAATCAATGCTGGATGCAGAAAGCAAAACTGAACAGTGGGAAAACAGGAGGTGCAGGCAGGGATTTTCCAGCTGGGGTGACCCCAGGAATTGGTACTGAGGCAGACCTGGAGTGGGAGTGGGGAGCCAGCAGGGTTTTCCCAAGGGAAGGGTTTACAGGAGAGACATCCTATCATGATTTATCTTCTGTTTTCTTCTGCCAGAGTCAGGATTAAAAGCACAAGAGACAGAATTTCATGTTTGGACTCAGATGTTTATAATTCTTATCTCTGTTACAGTGAGTTTTATAGCACTTCTAGTTAAAAAGATAAAAATGGTGATGCATCTCTGTCTCTACAAGGTCTTTTAAGGCCTAACAGTCCAATTAAGAATGGATATCTAATTTATTCTTACTTTTGACCCAATAACCAAACACCTGTGACCTGCAATGCAGAATTTTCTATCCAATTAAACAAGATCCCACCCAGACCCGTGAAGGAGAAGGTGAAGGAGAAAGAAACCTCTGCCCCAAATCCTCCATCTTGCCTTCTGTATATTGCTATATTCTAAAACTTTAAATTCTAAACTTTGCACCATGTGATATTACACATTCCTATTCAAACTACACACCAGTGATTTTAGTTTTATCATTCAATTTTGGAAACTTTCTGTACAGCCTCAGGTCCAAGCAGTGTTTTCTTGTGCTGTCAGCACAGAAAATCTGAAATTCTCAGTTTCCAGGGTTCCCATTTCAGTGGGAGATGAGGAGCTGGGTGTTTTCCTCCAGCAGCATCCAGAGGGGTGGGAAGGAACTGGAGTGTCCTGGTACCAGACCACAAAATTTCCCTTTCCCAGCAGGAGCAGAGCCTGAGCCCCACACCCAGCACTTCCCAGGAGCTCCCTACCCAAAGGATGCCAAAATAAATCCTCCAAAATTCCCAGAGCATTCCTCTCCTAATTGCTTGCACATGGGTCCTGCTGCAGAGATTCCTCCCAGCCTTGGGAATGAGGCTTTTCCAGCAAATCCCAAAACTCCTGCTTTTATAACCACAATTTAAAGTCCTCTGTCAACATTGGGAATCATTTCATGAGCTGGCAGGGATCTCCCACTTCAGCTGCCTCACAGCAGGCTGAGGAAAATAAATCACTTTTTATGGCAAAGGGAATTTCCCTAAAAGCCATAACCCAGGAAGTGACAATGGGGGATTTTTTTTGGAATAGCAAACTTTTAATCCCATTCCCCTCAAAAGAACAGGGAATTACTAAGGGCTCTTCTGATCCATAGGGATGCATAAATGGGAGCTGACATTAATCCCCTCCTGCCCTGAGTGCTACAATGGGACACTTTACATGCAGGGGAAAAATGCAGCTAAAAAGGATTTTCTGAGGACAAAAAGGAATAAAAGTCCTCCAAATTTGGGCTGAAAGAGTGTGAATCTGGTTATTGAGGATCAAAGGGAGAACATGAGATGTGACTCCAGCTTTTGGGGGTCTTGGATTAAGGACCAGGACCCTGGATGAAGTCTGGAGGTGTGTGGGCAGCTCCCGTTTAATTCCACATCCCAGCTTTTTTCCCAATTTCCTTGGACTAAGCCCTAACTGAGATCTGGAATTACAAGCAAACAGGATGGAGGAGATTCAGTTGGGAAAGCCAATCAGGAATTTATTAATTATTTTCCATCCCACACGGATCCCTCTGGCTACTGCACCAAAGGGAGAGCTGTCATTCCCTCCTCAGTCCAGCTCTGCTCAGGTATTCCAGAAGACAAGAAGACACTTGGGCAAGACTTTTTCCTGTTTTCCAAAGATCAGAGCTCTGCTGGAGACACTGCTCCTCCCCACACACCCAGATCTGTGTCCCAGGAGGGCTCCTGGAGCTCCAGGTCAGTAGGAATAACTCCATTATCCTGCTGCACTTCTTATTTAATCAGTATCTAAACTCTGAGCACCTTTGGCTGCATATTGAAAATGCCATTCCAGTGAATTTCCACCGGGATGGGATTCCTGGGAATTGCATCCCACCCTGCAGAGCAGGACTGGCTCCACATGGAGCTCAGCCTGGTTAGGCCAGGCTCGTTAGGCCAGGCCCAGCATGGAATGGGCAGAGCTGAGCCATGTCAGCTCCAGCCTGGATCCAGGATAAATCCCAGCATGGAATAGGCAGAGCTGAGCCATGTCAGCTCCAGCCTGGATCCAGGATAAATCCAGGTGTTTTGGGATGGCAGGGGGCCCATGCTAATGAACCCCCTTGGAACCAGCAGCATCCTCATCATTTTCCCTGCTCTACAATTCCAAATTGGATGGGCAGTGAGGACTAAATCCAGCTAAATCCACAAAATTCAGTTCAATTTAAAGGGGGTGGGTGTGAAGAGAAGGAAAAACCACTCCCAGTGTCCCCAATCCACACTGAAGCCACCTCCAGTGACACTCACGCTGTCCCCAGGTGGAGAGCGCTTGGCTTGGTCTGAATTCCAAAGAAATAAATTGGATATGAGGGGAAAAAAAACTTTCCAGCTCTTGTGGGAAAGCAGAAATTCTGGAGCAATGGATGACCTGCTAAAAAATATTCAGTGGCAGCAAACTGTGCCTTGTCTGTGTTTGTGTCCCAGCTGCAGGAACGAGGCCTGGAGGCAAATGCTCCCGCTGGGATGGAACCAAGCTATGATAATTAGGAATTATAATTAGATATAGTCTGTATTTTTAATACATATAAAATTACATATCATTAGGAGCCTTTTCCCCAATCGTGTGTGAAATTGTTGGGCATTACAACCTCGGGATGGCGGTGCCAAGCCACCGGAACAGCCGGGAAGAATCCCTGCCTTTCCCGTCACCTCTCAGCCCGGGGAGGGAATTTTGGATGGGATTTTTTGGGGAGCTAAATGCCTCATTTGTACCTCCAGGCCTAGGAGCTGGTTCTGGGAAGCTGTTTGGACAGCCCTGCTGGAAATGCTCGCCCAACAGCACATTTGATAATCACCCACGGGCTCGTAGCTCGATGCGCCCCTGCCCATCTGCCGGCGTGGCAGCGTGCCCGCTCTCCAGATGGTCCTGGTGATTCACAGGGGCAGAGGTGCCAAAAAAAAAAGATGGATTTCCATGACACCGTTAGTGCCACCTCTCCAGCTTCCCCTCGGCGGTGACAGCTCCGACAAATCGGCGACAACGAATCCCTCTTAATAAAACGCGGGAATTAGGGATGGAAAAACCTATTAGGTCATTTACTGCAGCTCCTTGCCAGTGCCTGATCAGCACATCAATCTTCCCAAATGCTGATTTCGCCGTGGAAGAGGAAAAACCAGGCTGCTCCCAGATATTGGGAGCTGCCAGCGACGCGAGCGGGATTGCAGAGCCGCCAGGGCCATATGGGGTGTCAAAATCTATTACACAAAAGTTCAGCCTCCAGGCAATCTCTGGGAGAGCAGGCCCGTGACAGACATGGAAAATGTTCCTGGTGAGGGAAGGAGCCAAAGGCGATGGAGGAGCGGGAACACGGGGCAGACAACCAGGATGGCTTGGAATGAATGGGGAAAAACGGGCACGAAAATATCTGGGGACATGAAAAATGGCTCAGTTGGGAAAAAGGAGCACAAAAATATGAAAACTGTCTTGGAAAGGGCAGTCAGCTCCATTTTCCCTCTTTTTTTTTTTTTTTTGGTCATCATCCCATATGAGCTCTGTTGGAAATAAAATGGCCGAAGTTGAGGGATTCATCCCCATCCCAGAGTTGGACTTGATGATCCTTGTGGGTCCCTTCCAACTTGGAAGATTCTGTGATTATCTTTTAAGATAAGTATATCAGGGATATAAACATCTGCTGTGACAAATACAAAGCCACCCAATGTCCTGCTTCCCAAAACATGTCCTTTCTCTCCCCTTGGATTGGGATAACTTCAACAGTGTCCATTTTAAAGCAAAAAATTCCCAAAATTTTTTCATAACTTTGCAAACTCTCCCCAACCCTGATTTTGAAGTTCCTTATCAATACAAGGGGAGCAGAAAATTGAAGTGCAGCCCAATTTCAAGGTGAACATCAAAAATCCTGCCAAAAATTTGCTAAAAAAAGGGAAGAAAATGGCAGAATAAATAGAGTTTTCCCTAAATGTTGCCCTCAGCCTGGGATAAAGGTTTTTAACAACTGCTTGTATGGCGTAAGATAAGGATGGGTCCTCAACCAAGTTCTTGTCCTTTCTATGAGCTGGCTGGGGGTTTTTTTGCCATTTTTCCCTCTTTCCTTGATTCCCTTATCAATCCTTAAAGTCAGGCAAATAACACAGAGAAAAGGCAGCCATTCCATGGGTTTTCCGTGATTTTTCCATCTTTCCTTCCCAGTTTGCAGAAACTGTAATCACTCAATTCACCTAATGGGATGATTTCCTGAAATCCCTTGAATTCCTCCATCACTTACTTTCATATTGTACCTGGGATGGGAATTATGCCCCTGATTCCTGGTAGACGAAGAAATAAATAGAAATCTGATGATTTTCCACTCAACTTTGCAGTAATAGGCCACAGCAGCATTGAAAAAGTGAGGCTCTCCTGCTGTTTTACCTTTTCGCTGGAATTTATTCCAGGCAGAGGGTTAAAAAAGCATTGATTTTTTTTTTTTTTTTATAAGAACTTATTTGGGAAATGCTGTGGGAAGAGTTTGGAAAAGGGCAATGAGAAGCAGGGACACGTTTCGGGGTGAATATTTTAAGCGCTGCCAAAAAATTTCAAAAATGGCAGATTAAAAGGAGTTCTGCCTAAATGTGGCCCTGGAATTGAGATAAAGGGAGTTAATTAATTTAGGAAAAGATGCAGAAAGACTTTGCAAAGGCATAGCTGCTCTTTCATGCCATAATTAGCCAAAAAAATCCCTCTCAAAAATATCTGTGAATTACACAGCTAAGGACGAGCTGCTCTTGTTGGGTTGCTGGGTTTTTTTGCCTTTTCACTTTTTCTTGATGTTGAATATTTTAATTTCTATTAACTAATTTACTACAAAATACTAATTTCTTAATATTTGCATGCAGCCTATAGGAATTGTTATGTTACTATGTTTTATGGCTTTCTTACCTATAAACTTTATTTCTAAACCTTTCTTGCCATACTTGGAACAGGATGTCTGTTGGTTTTTTGGTATTTGTGGCATTTGGCATTATCTAAACAAAGGATGAGGCCTTAAACCTTTACATGGTTGCTTTCAGCCCCACAGTTGAAAACTGCTATCATTTTTATTTTACTTATGGTTTCAAAATTTTTCAATAAGCACTCATATTTATAAGGTTTTTCTATTTCCTCGTCCCCAACACCCCACAGTGAGACAGATCCCGCCAGGAAAAAAAAAACAAAAAAACAAAAAAACCATCAGGACACTTGGCTGCCCGCGAGGAAAACACAAATCCATTAAGGCAGGAGGGGAAATCGCCCTGCTCTGGTGTTCCCTGGCCCGTGCTGATTCCAACCACCACCCCAGTGTCCATTTGGGATGCGCCCCACGGTGATCCCGGAGCCGCTGAAATGAGCAGCGCCGACTTTCCGGAACGTTCTCTCTTTGTTTTTTGGCGGATTTTCCCGGGAGCAGAGCTGCCTCTCGGGCAGCCAGGCGTGGGTGCTGAGTGCTCTGTGCTGAATGGGATGCTCCACTCCTGGTCCTTTCCTATTTTTTCCGCTCTGTCACTCCTGGAAGGGCTTTGATAGGAGATGGCAGCCGGTGACGGTTGACAAAAGCCGGGAAGGAGGATGCTCATTTTGTGTCTTGGAGAAGGGAAAAAGGCAGAGGAGCAGCCTCTTTTTCCTGCTTTCATGAGCAATCAGCGGGAATATCAAAGAAAAGGACGGCAGGTTTCCGAAACAGTGGCTAAGAAAGAGATTCAAGGACACAGTGGAGCGTTGGTTTGGGATTGGAAAGAGTCCCTTCGTTTTCAGTGCCCTCCGGGAATTGAGGTTTACAGGAACAATTAGAATTGTGCCGAGATAAATAAAGGCAGGAAAAGGGGAAATGCGTCTTTATTTTCCAGTCTGCAGAGTGAACTTCTCCCAGAAAAAAAAAAAAAAAAAAAAAAAAAAAAAAGAAGAATTTATTTAATTTATGAGGGAGAGACAGCAGAAGCTTTTTATCCAAAGCTCTGAGATGCTTTCCTGACTTCTCCAAAATTCAGTATCAGAGTGGAGATTTTTGGGATGAGCATGGACACTCAGCCCCTTTGCATCATTCCATAGGCTATTCCTAAGTGTATTTTCTTCCCTAGATTTGTCTTTCTTTTGCCCCTTCTTCCTATTCCAAACCTGCCTTCCCAATGGCAGGATCCAGTGGAATCAAAGATTTTTGTATTGGAAAGCAGCTCTTGACAGCCTCAGTGTGAGGGATGCAGGGAATATTCCATAATCCACAGCTGACACCAGTGGGATGATTAAAGGAATGTTGTCCCTTGATCCTCACCTTTAGCAAATATATGGGATGGAAAATGCTTGGAGGTTTTTCCAATCTTAATGGCTCTGTAGTTCTGTGATCTCCAATCTCTCCTGGAATCCACCCCCTGGTTCACCAACCTCTCCATGAGAAATCCAATCAGCTTTAACCAGTTCCTGGAGATGCCAAGGATTGGGGGCCAGGCACCCCAAACTCCCCAGGGAATGAAGAATTTCCTGCTGCTGGCCAAAATATTGGAAGGGCTTTGCCTTTTGGAGGTGAAAGGAGCACCCAGAATACCTGGAAGTGACATTTCAGGTGGGCACCTGGATTAGCAGGATAAAATCCTCCTGGTTTCATCTCTCTCCTGCCTATTCCTGCCCAAAAAAAAAAAAAACAAAAAACATGACAAAGGGAGACACCAGCTTTAAAATTCCATTTTGCTTCTGCAAATTCTGTTTTTGCCAAACAAGCTCGGTTTTATTTCCGAGCTTTGCTTTTCCTGCTGATCACGAGGTACAGAAATCAAGGAGAAGAGCGTGAAATGAACTTGAATTGTTTAAAAAAGCTTGACTGATATGAAGGAAAAGCATTTCCCCTTGAATTCACTGCGTGGAGAGAGCTTTTTGAAATCCACACTCCTCGTCAGGAAAACAAGGAATGATGTGTTCATCGAAGCCGGATTCGAAGTCTGGGAAATTACTAAAGTTAGAAAAATGCAAATGTTGGATTAATCTGGAATTAAGTTCCATTATCTCTGACATTTCTGCACACCCATTGTGTATTTTCCCGGTTTATTTCCGTGGCTAACTGGGAGCAGGAAAAGGATGGATGATAAAGGAGGACACGGATCATGCTCCACATGCCAGGAATTCCAGGGGCAATGTCACCTCCCTGAGCTTCCCAGGGCTTTTCCAGCCTTTCTGAGCCCTCTACACTCTGCATCCAACGGGAAATATAAATGGGGTAGCTGCGCCACTTAATTAGTGGCTTCTCTTCATTTTCTTCTGTCTTCACTCGGAGTCAGGATTAAAAACACAAAGGAGACAAATTTCTGGTGTTCGGGCTCCGTTGTTTATTAAATCTTATCTAAAGCACAGAGAGTTCTACAACATTTCCAGCCACCAGCTAGAAGTGAGCCCCTTCCTCAAGAGCAATAATGAATTTATTGCAGCCTGGGTGGTTTCCTGTTTTATCCCAGTTTGCCATGCTGGGATCTGGAATGCTGAGCTTGGGACTGTCCCAGTCTTCCTTGGGTTTGTGATCCAAACTTTGCTCTGACAGTAGGAAATCCATGGATTTATGGCTCTCCCAAGGGCTGCCAGTTGGAGGACCAGCAACTCTTCCCTACCTGGATCAGTTATTCCAGAGAATATGAGTATTTCCAAGGAAAAATGAGAATTTCCAAGGGAAAATGAGCATTTCCAATGGAAAATGAGCATTTCCAAGGGAAAATGAGCATTTCCAATAGAAAAGGAGCATTTCCAAGGGAAAAGGAGCATTTCCAATGGAAAATGAGCATTTCCAATGGAAAATGAGAATTTCCAATGGAAAATGAGAATTTCCAATGGAAAACGAGAATTTCCAAGGGAAAATGAGCTTCCCTGCAGAAGCACTGGTGTGCAAAAGCTGTTACAGACCTCAATCCTAATTTAAGGCAATTCCCACCAGTTTAGCTCAGAACATCTGTGATCCAAAGCTGGGAGCAAGGAAATGTGGCTTTCCTGAATTTCTTGGGAGTAAGGGAAGGAAAACCAAAGAGGGAAAAGTAAGGAGAGAAAAGCACAGCAGCAGTTTCATTTTCCTCATGGATCTTCCCTCTCTGCCATCCCTTTCCTCCCCTTCTCCCACCAGTCAGGCTCCAATTATCCCAGCCAGGACCCAATTCCAGTGTTTATTGTCAACCTTCCTAAGTGTCCATAGTTCTGACATGGAAATGTTCCCTCCAAGGGACCTGTGAGGGATGGAATTAATTTTTCCAGAGCACTTGGGAATGTTCAGTTAGGAGAGGCTGGATTCCAAATGTGCCAATACTTTGGTTACTATTATTATTATTATTATTATCATTATTATTATTATTACTACACCTGATCTAGTGGTGGAAAACACAGCTCTGGGTTGAAATTCCACATGTTAGAAACAGCTATCCCAAAAACCGAACATCATTGGGATTGCCCAAGCTTGCTTCTGACCAATTTCCTTCTCCATGAGAGAAGAATGATTAAAAACCAGGATCCAGCCAGCTGGAATGGCCCATAAAATCCAGGATATTATCATTTCTATCAGGGAATCACCATGCCAGGGATGTAAAAGCCACAGGTCTCCATGAAGGATGAATCCACAGCCAGAGCTGTTGGAAACATTAGGAAAATAAAAGGTTTCTTGCTGTTAAGTTTCATTTAAAGGAGCTTGAAATTCCCAGAAGAGCAGCCACGAGCTGCAGAAAGCCTCGTTAAGTGATTTCCAGGGCTGTTTGTTATTTTACCTTTGTTTACATGACATTTAGATGAAATAACAGCTCCTTCAATCTGTTATAAACCCTCCCTCCTCCAAGGATAGCGGTGGTGCACAAGGAAAGGAGTTAAGGGATGAAAATGTGAGGGAAAAGGGCTTTACCCTGGAACCTGGAGTAGTTACAAATCCAAATAAACCCAGATTCCCATTGGGAATGTCCCAGTGGGGAGGAATTGGCTGTAACTCACCCCAAATCCACGGGGTGACCCTTCCAAACGTGCTGCACTTTGCATTTCTTGCCCTTTATTACCCAGCCCTTCTCTGCTTTGCTTTTAAGATGATAAAAATCGTGATTAACTGAGGGGAAGCTTGCAGAGAATTTAAATCCTCCACGAGCACCTTTGCACTGCTAAACTGCTGGAAAAAAACAAAACAAAAAAAAAAAAACCAAAAAAAAAACAACCCCAAAAAGCCTCTTTTATGTGCTGGATGAAAACACAGAGCAGCAAAGTACAGAGGGGGGAAAAAAAAACATGAAGAAAAAAACCCCTCAGATAAAATTTTAATCATATTTGCAGTAAATCAAGAGCAGTTCTGGGTTGCTCTGAACTTTGTCCCCTTGGGTTTGTTTCAGAATGAAGGCATCAGATGAGAATCCCTTTAATAATGACGTTATTTTGCCGGGTTCAGAAGAAAAGGATACAAAAATCAGAGAGTGTGTGGCTCACAAAATTAAATACATGTGGGAAGCATAAAAAATCCAGCCTGAAGAGCGAATTGTGGGCTCAGGGATTCCCATAATTGCACAGACCCCAGTCATCCCCATCCAAAGCCAGAGCGGGTTTGATCCGGGATTCTTTGGGATTTTATGGGATGTTCCAACCATCACAAGCCAGGTAATTAACAGGGCAAATAGAACCGACGCTTTTCCAGCCAATTGTTCCATTGTCAGCTCATTGATGAGGTGAAACGGCGACTTTTCCTCCAGTTCCTCAAAATCCACCACCGATATTTAGAGAGGGAAGATGAAAGAAGCTCAGCCACTCAGCCCAGAAGGCGACGTTCTTGGGAAGTGACTTAATTGCAAACATTTTCTTTTTAGGAGCCACTTTGGGAGGCACCTTAAAGGGGTTTGTTTTCTGAATGTGTCGGGTGTTTAATTTCTAAAATAACATTTTGTGGCCTCAGCGCTCCGAGTGGTGAGTCACTTGTCAAACCTTGGCCCACGCTGCCAAGTGACTCAGGGAAAAAACTGCCTGAGGGTGTTTGGAAAGAAAAAAAAAAAAAAGGGAAGGGAAAGAGCAGAGGAGGTGGCCAAGATTTAAAGGATGAGTGGTCTTTTGGAGGCCAGGGAGGAGCAGACTGGGATTTTGGGGAGGGGGATGTGTTCCCATCCTCTCTTGGGGTTCTTTGCCCACCCACGACCCCCACAGCCAGGAATTCCTTCCCAATATCCCATCTAAACCTCCTGTCCCCCGGTTTGAAGCCATTCCCTGTGTCCTGTCCCTCCATGCCTTGTCCCAAATCCCTCTCCAGCTCTCCTGGAGCTCCTTTATTCCCTGGAAAGTGCTGGAAGCTCTCCCTGCATCCTTCCCTTCTCCAGCTGAACATTCCCAGCTCTCCCAGCCCGGCTCATTCACGCAGAGAACGAAATTTAAAAAAAACCTCAACGAATTCTTGCAGGCCCCTCAAAATTCCACAACCTGGATGGAGAAGAAACCCCATCCAAAGGGATGAAGCTCCTCCAGTGATCCCAACATCCCTCCCGGACTGGGAAACAGCGGAAACCTCGGCGAGGGAGGCAGAGCATCCATCAACAGCCAATTCATTATCCCGAACCCAGGGAGGATAATGAAACCCGCTGAAATACGGGACCAAAGGCCAAGGTTGGGTTTCCCTGGAAACCAGAGCATTGTGTTGGCTGACTCCTGCCGTCCCCAAACGCTGCCCTCGCTATTCCAGCGCCAAGGGAGACGCCGGAGCATTTTCCCCCTTCCCTCCCCTCCATCCCTGCATCAGGCTGCCTTTATCTCCGCTCATTTCTTACTAAAAGGATCCCAAAGGTTGTTGGTTTTTTTTATCATTCACGAAGTTTTTCCCCTTTAATCCTGCCATGTATCCCCATAAACATCCTGGCCCACTCAGTATCTCCTTGGCCCTTGCCAATCTCCGGGGGAAAAAAAAGGAGTGACCCCTCTGGAGCTGGGATGATAAGGCTGGGATTTATCAGGAGGAGCTCCCCCGAGCCTTATTTTCATTTTTCCAGCTGGGGTATAAATCAAGGGGGTATCGGGGTATCCTTCATCCCCCGTGATGGATCTGTCATCGCAGGGAAGGGCAGGGGAGATTTGTGTGGATCCATCCTCTCCCTCTCTGCTGCCAGCCCTGATGGAAATGTGAGCTCGCGGTGGGAACAGCTGGGGAAAAGGGGCTGATAAATTGCTTAACCAGACCATTCACATTGTCTGCTCGTAATTCCCGGTGTTTTATCTCCGTGTTTTTAAATGGCGAGGGAATTTCAGGGCTTTTTGCACCCCATTCCTTAAACGAGACGAACTATTTTTAGCGGCTGAGCTTTCCAAGAAGGAGTGAAAACGAGATGGGCTTTCCAGCAGGATTTTTAATGCTCCAACAGCACTTTTTAACCCCCACATGAGGATCCTAAAAGCAGCTCCAGCCAGGCAGGAGATGATTCTACAACCTCTGCTTCATCAAACCCGCTGTGTGCAGCAATTCCTCTCCCTTTGGTGAAAAAAAAAGGTGATTTTTCCTATTTTGTGTGGATAAAGAAGTGCCTCAGGCCCTGGGATGTGCTCTAATAACAACCAGCCCCACACAGCAGGAGCTGCTAAAGAATGGAAAATGGAGATAAAAGTGTGTAAACATTAAACAAGGGATTAAAACATTGCCACACTTGATGAGAAAGCTCAGGAATAACTTCCAGAAGTTCTCCTGAACCACTTTGTTTTCCATGTTTTGTCTGACAGCTCTGCCCCCTGAGCAGAAAGGCAGCTGAAAATCCCACGAACAGCCTGGCTGTGGGGGGAATGGCATTCCTGCCAGGAATGGGAAATGCAGGAAATATTTAGCATTCACCATCCTTCCTCAGGAGAAGGAAATTCCTGGTTTTTCTCACCCCAGATAATTTCAGTCCTGGGATGAGAAGCACCATCCCTTCTCAAGCCACAAAGTTTTATCAACCTTGGAGCTTGGAGCTTGACTTAAAGGTCTCTTCCATCCTTAATTCCAGAATTTTAAGTTCACAGGAGGCAAATGATCCGTGTGTTTATTTGGGTTTATTTTCCAGCTTTTGCCTCTTTTCCCTCTTTTTTCAGAGGGAGGAAAACAGGGATGTTTTCACATTCCCAGTAGGATTGTGCCAGCCAGGGGACACAGATCCCACCCTGAGCAGCCTCACCCTGCAGAGATGAGCTCTGGCACAGTCACTGCCAGAATTCCTCCTGGGATTGGGAAAATTCCTGCTGGGAATGCTCCAGGGCTCAGGAGTGGGGCTGATGCAGAGTTCTCTCCATGCCCAACAGGAAGGGAACAAGAGGTGTAAAGTCACCACTCTGGGGCCTTAATATTCCCAAATTTTGGCACTGGGGAGATGCTGGCCCCCTGTGTGTTGGGTTTTTTTGGACTGGGAAACTGCTGATGGAAAAGGAAAGGCTGGCACAGGGAATGTTCATATCCCATGTTTTGTAGGCAGACACCTGAAATCCCAAAGGGATCTGGTGCCTCTGGAACTGAGCAGGACCTCGATCCTCATCCTTTGGGGACATGGAAAAATCCTGACAGGAGCTGGGAATGCTGCTGAGGGCAAAATCCCAACAGGGAACTGGGAATTCTGCTGATGGAACAATCCTGACAGGAGCTGGGAATGCTGCTGAGGGCAAAATCCTGACAGGAGCTGGGAATGCTGCTGAGGGCAAAATCCTGACAGGGAATTGGGAATGCTGCTGAGGGCAAAATCCTGACAGGGAATTGGGAATGTTCCTGATGGAACAATCCCAACAGGAACTGGGAATGCTGCTGATGGTGAAATCCCAACAGGGAACTGGGAATGCTGCTGATGGAACAATCCTGACAGGAACTGGGAATGCTGCTGATGGAAAAATCCCAACAGGGAACTGGGAATGCTGCTGATGGAACAATCCCAGCAGGCAATATTCTTAATGGAACAATCCCAACAGGAACTGGGAATTCTGCTGGCACAGGGGGGACAGGGATCCCTTCCAAGCCCATTTTTCCACAGGCAGGGATGAAGGAGAGGGTCCTGCCTGACCAGTCCTGCCTTTAATTGCCTCATTCCCATTCCCATCCCTCCATTTCCCTTTCATGCCTCCTCTGCTGTCCCCCCCTGGCTCCTCTCATCTCCCCAGCCTTGGTTCCCTCTTTTTTTCACTGCCATTTCAAATGCCCCAAAGGGTTGGATTTTTATTCCTCTGCCTCTTGCTTCCCTGAATGCTTTCCCCTGGGAATAACACCAGGATCTCATCTTTCATTCCCTTCTGAGGCAAGATAAAAGAAAAAGGACATTAAACCCACACAAAGCACCCCAATTTTGTTTTGATCTTGACATCAGTGTTGTAGGACCCGAATCAAAACAATCAAAAATTCAGAAGGTTTCCAGGATTAATTCTTTTTTTAAAAATTAATGTTTGGGGGAAATTCTGCTTAGCAACAAAGCCTTGCATGTAAAGCCATTCCACCCTGCCAAACCATTCCCAGGTTTTGTGGTGAGAAAAAGGGAATTGAGCCTCGTTTGCCACCACCAAAATCATGGACCTGCATCAAACCAAAGCAGCTTTTCCCAGGAAACACAGCCCACATTCACTCCTGCATTCCCTGCTCCAAATGGGGAATTCTGCAGCTGCTCCAAGTCCCTTTCCCAGCACAGGGAATTTTGTTTGGGTTTGAATGCATGGAAAGAGAGGATTTAGGTCCCAGGCTGCTCCAAGCTGTGTCCTTGGACATTTCCAGGGATGGGACAGCCACAATTTCTTTGGGAATTCCATCCCAGGGGCTCCCCACCCCCACTGCAAAATCTCCTTCCTTAAATCCAATCGAATTCCAGCAAAACCCTTCATTTTAAAAACATTC
>JAOTBB010000369.1:35900086-35920237 GCA_025629985.1 Chamaetylas fuelleborni | reverse complement strand
AAGATATAAATATAAATATAAATATAAATATAAATATAAATATAAATATAAATATAAATATAAATATAATTGAAAGCTCAACACCATTAAAATAACTCACACTATTCTAAATAGAACAATGCCATACTCCCCAAAAAAACCCAATTAATTCCATTTTCCAAAGCCTTTGGGCAGGACACCAAGCAGGAGGGCTGTGAATTCCCCCCTATATCCATCCCCAAAGCCAAGCCAGGCTGTCTGCAGGAATCAGGGCTCCCACCAAATTGGAAATCACTCCTGGAATGTTGTGCAGTTTGTTCAGATTAGGCAGAGTCAAAAATCATCCCTAATGGAACAACGTCCACGCAGCAGCAGGCGCACACGAGATGGTTTCAGCAGGAGGAAATGGGCTTTGAAGTGGTCCCTGGTGAGGCTTGCCTTGCTCCTAAGAGAATCCAGATGGATTCCAGAGCTTTTTTAAAACCACTCTCTAAAATTCCACCCCCCTCCCTGTCATTAGGGCGCATTACAGTGACACTCTGCATGTTGGGATTTTATGGGGAAAACGATTTCCCAGTGGGATTTGCCCCCCCTCAGTAGCTGAACCCCCACTCTGACGTTTCATTCCCTGCCCTGCACAATCCCTGGGCCAAATCCTGCCTCCTCTTATCCTTGGATGCTCATCCATCCTGGGAGTTGTGCCACAGGAACTGTGAGTGGCCCGAGCACTCCTGGCTTCACCCCAAAATTCATTCCTGGTTTTCACAGCAAACCCAGGGAGCAGCCACGTGGATGCTCCACAAGGAAGGGGGTTACTGAAGGGCTCCCTGATTTTGTATTTTGCTGGGAATTTCCCTGTGAAGCCACGGAGCAGCCAGCCACGGATGAGGGGTTTTTTTGGATTTATTCCTTGCGTTGCTTTGTCTCCAAATCGTGTTGGATGCTCCAGCCGGCTCGGACTGTGCAAGCCAAGGATGCTGCAGCTAAACCAGGGACACCCAAACAGCCCCTGAGCCCAAACCCAGGCTGGGATTGGCTTCCTGATTGGAATTTTAAGGAAGACACAGACACAGACCCATTGTAGCTGTAATTAAAACCCACAAACAAACCCTACCACGAGCACTCCACCCCCTCTCCCCACCCAAGCAGCTGCAGCAGGTCCTTCCCATCAGCATAGGGGTCACCAAACCTTGTTTTCTTTTCTTTTCCTCCTTTTTCTTCCCCCCACAAGATCTGACCTTCAGAAGGCAACTCCTGGGCAACCCTCACAATGAGTTCCTTCCCCCACCCGTGTTAAGTGCTGGGGAAAGCTATCAGGCAAAGAAAATTGATTCCCTTTCAGAGGCAGAACCAGAGGCAGCCAGGGATTTGATTTCCCTGGAAGGTTATTATATTCAATGCTAACATTATTTAAAGGCTTTTCAATGGAGCTGTACTCCACAACACCTCATTATGGAGCAAAATCAGCCTAATGATTGGGCTCTGCCAGCACGGGGGGGTTTCATTCCTGCTGGAGATGCTCTCTGCCTGGGAATGAGCTGCATCCATCACAGCAGCCTGGACAGGATGGGGGAAAGGAAGGACAGCAGCACTGTGCAGTAACTGTCAGAATTCCTGGCTGCAAAGTTGGAACTTTTCCGTTCAAACACGTGGGATTTTGTGTGTTCAGGCACTTCGGAGAGTTTCATCCATTAAACACGAGCTCAGGGCTGAGTCTATTTGGACTGGCTGTTTCCTCTCCGTGAGGAATCCGTCAGGAGTTCCAAATAGTCGGGAATGTGGTAATTTATTTCCACGTTGCTCTGCAAAGTGTGTGAACAGCACTTATCACCCCCTCACACACCTGCAGGGCAGCTCTGCATTTGTGGGACTAAACACATTTCTACAAGGGAATTAAGTAACACAGACTTCTTCTCAGGTTTAACCAGCAAAGCTCTTTCAATGTTTTGGGGTTTTTTTCCTCTCCAAAAAAATTAAATGACTTTGGGGTTTATAAAAAGTATTGGCTGGAAGTGTTTGTGTTTTCAGTGAAAACTCCAGATCATAGAATCATGGAATGGTTTAGGGTGGAAGAAACCTCAAAGCTCATCCAATTCCACCCCTGCCATGGGCAGGGACATCTTCCACTATCCCAGGTTGTCCAAGCTCTGTCCAACCCATCCTTGGGCAATTCCAGGGATGAGGAAGCCACAGCAGTGGTAGGCAGGTAGAAAAAAACTTGTTGACCGCTCAAAAAATAACATTAAATAACTTTTTATAGTGTAAAACTTTGGTTTAATAGATGAATTTTCTCATGAAGGGAAAGATTACCAGATGATATCTCCTGTCTAACTGAGAGTGCTCTGCAGCCTAGCAAGAAATGTTTGAAGTTATCAGAGCTGGGACTCAAAATTCAGCCTGGTACAACTTAAATCAGTCAGACTCAGTTCCAACCTTACACAATCTAAAATTTAATCCAAACCAGAGCAGCTTCCCCCAGTGCAGCACAAATCAGGCACCAGTCTGGCTCAGCAACCCCAGGCTTGCCCTCTTCCCCCTCTTCCCCCTCTTCCAGCCTTCCTAACTCTGCTTTTCCAAGCTTTTTGCTGCTAATTGAATCCCATTTACTGCAGCCTGCCTGCATTTACAATGAGCTGGGGGATCGTTTCTGCCCAGACGTGGGGACTCGCTGCAGTTGCAACTCATAACTCAAACGTGCCCCTTGCAAAGAGGGTTTAGAGCCCTCGAAGGAATAAATGCAGCACTCTGTGACCCTGGAAAGTCACCTCCCTGCAGACAGGGAGTAGTGTGGGATCTTTCATCCCCCAGATCCTAAAATCCAGAGCTTTTCCACCCCCCTAGGTGTTGTGGGGCAGAGCTGGCTCTGGTTCTGATGTGTTCTTACAGATAAATAGGGATTTTTAAACTCCTTTTTCCCCCAGTTTGCCATTAGAATGATTAATGGAAGGAGAGGAAAAATGGGTAAGGAGAGGAAAAATGGACAAGGAGAGGACAAATGGATAAGGAGAGGAGAGCAGCATCCTGCAGCCCACCCCTCCGACTTGGAGATGGATGAGGTTGAGAAGAGGAGCCAGCAGGCCACGCTGAAATCCCATCCCAAATCCAGGTTGAATATTTATAGCTGGGACAGTGCAGCAGGAGCCTGAATCCCACACAGGGGTTGAATTATTGGGAGTTTTTCCCACTCTTTGCCTTCACCTCCAGCAGCAGCAGCAATTCCATATGGAAGCATCCCAGCCAGCAAAGCAATTTGCCAGTCAACAGCTGCATTAACCAGGAAATCCCCTCGGGCAAAATTCCTCCCTGAGCCACAGATTCCTTTACAGAGCCCCCCAGCCCTCCAACAACTGGATTTTAATAACTTTAATGACCCCAATCCTGCAAGCTTAAGTTAAAGATTAACTTTGGAGCTTTTATTGGGCTTATTTGGGTGCAGGAGGGTTTGGAGTTGTTTTTCCTGTCTGAGGTTTGGCCCTGGGCTTGAAGCTGGATGCTCAACTCAATTGCTTCACTTTAACAATTTTTCCTTCAGTTTTCCAACTGTTCCTAAAGTGCAAAGTGGAAGAAAGAGAAACCTGGGGGTTTTATGGACACTGAAAGTTCATGAGGAGGGAGGTCCCCTCTGAGGAGCACGAGTGTGGCTGTAGGAATGGGACAAATCCATTGGAAATGTCTCCTTTTGGGATGGTCACCATCACCCTGCCCTGCTCTGACGGACACCCAGAACTTCCCAAACCTCAGGAGAATTGAGGAGCTGCTGCCAGGAGCCTCCACGCTCGTTAACACATCCCCATTTGGCAGCTGGAGGGGTTGGACCTTCTGCATGTGGGACATGTGGGAACTTGGACCAGTCACTGATGGAAGACACCCAACCCAACGTGATGGAAAATGCCCAGAGCGATGGAAGATGCTCAATCCAACACAATGGAGGATGCTCAACCCAACATAATGGAAGATGCCCAGTTCAACCTGATGGAAGACCCAGCCCAGCAAGATGAAGACACTCAACCCAACATGGTGGAAAACGCCCAAAGTGATGGAAGATGCCCAATCCAACACAATGGAAGATGCCCAACCCAAAGCAATGGAAGATGCCCAACCCAATATGATGGAAGACACTCAACCCAACATGATGGAAGACATGCAATGTGATGGAAGATGCCCAGCCCAACATGAAGGAAGACACTCAACCCAACATGATGGAAGACACTCAACCCAATGTGATGGAAGACACTCAACCCAACGTGATGGAAGACACCCAACGCGGTGGAAGACGCCCAGCCCAACATGAAGAAAGACACTCAACCCAACGTGATGGAAGACACTCAACCCAACGTGATGGAAGACACCCGACGTGATGGAAGATGTCCAACCCAACATGATGGAAAACAACCAACGTGATGGGAGATGCCCAATGTAATGGAAGACACTCAACCCAATGTGATGGAATATACCCAATCCAAAGTGATGGAAGAAACTCAATCCACCATGGTGGAAGATGCCCAACCATGCTGGCACAGCCAGCTCAGCACCAGGATTTTGACCTGGAGAATTTGGGGGGCAAGGCTGAGCAGGGCAATGTGGGCAGAGCTCTCACCTCTGTAGCTGCACTCATGCAAGAACCTCACTGCTTCCAGAAGATCTTTTCCTTTCAAGCCTGAGTCCAGTGGCAGAACCTTCTTTAGACTTACAATGAGAATTCCAGACTGGTTTGGGTGGAAGGGGACCTTAAAACCATCCCTCCCACTCATCCAGGTTGCTCCAAACCTGATCTGGAGCATTTCCAGAGATGGGGCAACCACAATTTGATCTATCCCACGTATGTTCCCACCTCCAAAGGAATTCTACCACGCACCCATGAGGCACCAAAAAGAGAGAAAGTAAAACAAGACTGCAAACTCTGTCTTTTCTAATGTGAGCATATTGAGTCACAAGTTAATTAATGAGAAGTTACACGTGAAAACTCCAGAATGAGTCTCCAGCTCTGTGAGTCAGACGCCCACAGGTTGGAGGAGGGAAGGAAGAGGGGGAGAAGGGCTTTGCAAAAGGATGCCCTGAGGAGCAGGACAAGGAATGAGGGGCCATCCACCCGTCACATAATTCCCAAGAAAGAGATATATAGAGCATGATGAGAGATGTCAATGCTTAAAAAAAAAAAAATCCCAAAAAGAAATAAAATGCCAGACGTCTACAAGCAGCAATTTGCCAGAAAAAGCAAAACAGCTGAGGAGGAGTAATCTGAGCCACATTATTTTCTCATTTTCTTCATTAATTTTAAATACCAAAACTTACAGCAAGGCAGGCCCTTAAAAAAAAAAAAAAAAAAAAAAAAAAAAAAGGAAAAATAATAAAGTTTAACTCTTTCTTTTCTATGTGAATAAATCAGCAGAGGTTTTACACCACAGAGAGCAGTAACCTCCCAAAAAGGGAATTAATCCCAAGCCAAGATGTGAGAAACTCTCCTGTTTGGTTTGGGATTGAACCTGTCCATGTGCTCACCATCCTCCTTCCCTTTCCACTCCCTCCTCTCTGGATGCAGCCAGAGGTTCATCCCAGTTGGACCAGTAACAACCAAAATTCTTGGAGTTATTCGTCATTTCTGCCAGGTGCTGGGATAGCTGGGCCTGAAGGATTTGCCAAGACAGGTATGAAACAAAATGTGATCCGTTAGTGGAGACACCTTGGAGTAAAGACAGGGAACACCTGGAGCACAGTGGAACCTGTGACCCTGCTGTGACACCGAGTGACAGCCACCAGGAGTTTTAGAAATACCTCAAAGGCACCAAACCCATTGGATGCACCAGGTCCTGCAGCCCCAGAGGTCCAGGTCCCTCTCAAGCCAAGCACTCAACATCCAGACTTCCAAGTTTATCTCCAAAGGGAAAACAATTCCTGAAGTTTTTATTGCCAAGAAGCTGCTTCACTCATGACTTGTGGAGGGATTTCTCTTCCCAAATTTCACCCCAGCTTGCACCTCCTTATCCTGCACTTCTTGTGGTGATGAAGACAAGACCCAAATGCCTCCGACAGCAAAAAGCTGCTGGTTTTCATCTCCCTGACAAACACAGGCCAGGCCCCAAACTCTTTTCATCCAAATTCTCTTTCACTAGAAGAATATTTTATTTTCATGATAGCACAGTGCTCAGAGTTTGGGTTTTTATTCCTGAGACCCAAGCTGGAGGTGCTCCAGATCAGGGGGTCAGAAGAAATCTGGAAAACCCTGCAGCCTCCTTCCCTTCCAGCTTGTGGCAATTCTCTGCCTGAAGTCATGGTCACACGAGTCACTTTTTGAATAGAATTCAGAAATCATCTCCCAAATAAGAACTGGAGTTTCGGAGTCCCTATTTTCACGTATTTTGATTTGGAAGTGAAGAGGAACGTGAGCAGCAAGGACCTGGTCCTGCTCTCACAGCAACACCTGCTGCTGCCTGCCCTGGCTTTCATCCCAAGTTTCACTTTTTCCCACTGACGAAACCAGGATGAGAAAAAGCAGGGAGGAACGATTCCTGCTCGGGATCTGTTTCCATAGAAACACCAAAATTAAGAGGGAGAGGAGATTTTAGCATCTCCCAGTACCCCCAGTGAGCACCAGGCTGGGAGCTCCGAGACAAAAAATTCTCATGGGAATTCTCCAAAATTCCTGCCAACACTGACCTGTGAGCCATCCCAGACAGAATTCCTGTGAGCCATCCCAGATAGAATTCCTGTGAGCCATCCCAGACAGAATTCCAGGCTTCTGGGATTTATTTAATCCTCCACAGGAACATCTCCCAAGGGCGTTCCTGCCTCGGGAGCTCTCGGATATATTTAACTGACAAGATGCACAAAAACCAAGTGAGGAGAACACAAGAGTTATTTGGACAGAGTTCACAGGTTTGCAGTATCCAGATGGAACACACAGCTCCTCCAAGAACGTGAATATCATCTCTTTTTTCCTTTTTTTTTTTAAATTTTTTTTTTTTTTTTTTTTTTTTTGAGCAAATTAATGTGGGCCACCAGCCAGGCTGTGTCAAAAGGAATGTTCACATAAGGGAAGCAGTCACAGCACCACCCTTTGTCCCAAAAAATCATCCCTGTGCTTCCCACTGCTGCTGGCTTTAGGGATAACTCAAGGAGGTTACCAGGCTCCTACCTGGCACCAAAATCCTGGGAATCTGCTGGTCCTGGTGTCCTCCAGTGCTGGCTGGGAAGGAGGAATTTCATCTTCTCCTTCGGACGCCCGAAAACGAAAACATATGTGCCAAAAAAAAAATAAAAACCAACCAAAAAAAAACCCCAAAAAACCCCTGAAGCATTAATGAAAACTGGATGCTGCTTCTTGTTACTTTCTAAATTTGAGATATAACAGGAACACTGAAAAATGTGCAAAGGAATGTTCTTCCCCCTCCGCTCAACGACAACAAGCTTTTCCCTGGTAGTTTGCAGCAGCATCCCTGCTCCATAAAAACACAATAAAATCACTGAGAGAAACACTAGAAGAGATTGACAGAGTAAAACAAGAACAAAGTATAAACCCAGGAGCATCAAGAGTAAGCTCTTAAGTCTCTTCTGCCTAATCTTCCCAATGATCTCCTCCACTGCTCTGTTTTATTACCTCTCAGAAGGGTTTTAGCTTTAATATAGATTGGAATTACTGGGGAAAGGAAACATTTTAAATATTTAGGCATCCTAACTCTTTCAAGAGAGGTTTCTTAACCTTTAATCCTCCTTCCTCCACCCGCAGGCCACGCAATATGTGAGGGAAAAGGTCAGGAACGTGGACACAGGCAATAATCTGAGTCCAGCCCACTTTTCTCCTACCCAGGCAATCAGCAGTCAGTGCACAAACACACAGAGCTGCCTTTTGCTGCTGCTGAGGGCTGCTGGGCTCAGCTGAAATCCTGGCAAGTGTTTAAAGCACTGCACAGGCATGGATGGGCAAGGAGAAGGGCTGGAAGGGACAGAGAAATGGGCAGCAGAGGGGAAGGAAAACCAGCAGATGGCTTGGGTTGGTTAAAGTCCATCCATGATGGTTTGGGTTGGGTAAAGTCCATCCATGATGGTTTGGGCTGATTAAAGTCCATCCATGATGGTTTGGGTTGGGTAAAGCCCATCTTGTTCCACTCCATGATGGTTTGGGTTGGGTAAAGTCCATCCATGATGGTTTGGGTTGGGTAAAGTCCATCTTGTCCCATTCTGTGATAGTTTGGGTTGGTTAAAGTCCATCCATGATAGTTTGGGTTTGGTAAAGTCCATCTTGTCCCATTCTGTGATGGTTTGGGTTGGTTAAAGTCCATCCATGATGCTTTGGGCTGGGTAAAGTCCATCTTGTTCCACTCCATGATGGTTTGGGTTGGTTAAAGTCCATCCATGATGGTTTGGGTTGGGTAAAGTCCATCCATGATGGTTTGGGTTGGTTAAAGTCCATCTTGTCCCATTCTGTGATGGTTTGGGTTGGTTAAAGTCCATCTTGCCCCACTCTGTGCCATGACAGGGACATCTCCCACTATCCCAGGGTGCTCCAGCCTGGCCTTGGACACTCCCAGGATCCAGCCACAGCTTCTCTGGGCACCCTGTGCCAGAGCCAGGATCTCTCCCAAAAGTTCAGGGTCCTTGGCTGATCTGAGTTGATTCTTTCCCCCTTTTCCCCACCCCTGGGGTGTTTTTGGGGTTTTGGATGTGTTATGATCAGCTGTGCCCATCCCTTATGAGCTCCAACAGTCACATCCCAGCGAGGGACGTGTGTCCTTGGCTGAGGTGGCTGTCACAGCCCCATCACTGCTGTGCACCCAGGGGTCTCATCTGGCTTTTAGGATGGTTCCTGGCAGCTTTGCAAATCCAACAGCAACAGCAAAATCAGCTCCAGACTCCCCCTGGGCTGAGCAGCTCCATGGAAATCCTCCCTGCTGCCACCATAAATATTCAGGAGGTGCCCCAGGGAGAGCTGCCTTCATTTCCTCTGCCCTGCTGCTGGCAGGGTGACAGCTCTGGAGCCAGGGACACTTCCCCAGCATCCTCAGGGAGCCTGCAGGGACAGCAAGGCTCCCAGCAGGCAGTGATGTGCTACAAAAGAGATGTCACAGCCCACAGCCACCCTGCCCTGCTGACCTTCCCAAATCCTCTCACTTTAGCAGCTCTACAGAGCCCATGCTAACGAGAAATGCCATTTTTTCCACGAGTTCATTCACTCCCAAAAGGCTCCCAAAGGAACAGGGAAATAAGTGCAGGCACTGGTGCAACCAGAGCCAAAACTGGGTCCCAGGGGTGAGCTGAAGGCAGCTTCTCCCTGGTGAAAAAAGTGAGCACAATATAAAAATAAAAAGTTTTAAAAGAGATTCAGCTCTTCTGCTGGTTTTCCACACCAAACTGATTCACTCAGCTAAACACTCAGCCCCGAGGCTTTCTTCTCTCAAACTGCTTCACTCCAAAAGTTGTTTTATTCAGGGCAGGAGGGATGGGCAAGGCCAGGAAGATCCTTTTTCCTTCCTCCCGAGCTGCTCAGGCTGGGCTGGGAGCAGCTGAGCTGGGATTGCTCCCAGGGGATGCTGAGTTTGGGGGGATGAAATGATGATCTCACCATCACCTCAGGGCTCTCCTTCATCCTTCTGGTGGAGAAACCTCTGCTGAGCTCACAGCTCATGTGCTTCATCCCCAGAGCTGGTGATGGAACTTTGGAACTGTCGGAGGGAGATGAATAAAGATGTGAATTTGAATATTCAAGTACACAGAGATGTGTTGATGCTGCCTTTTGTTAGACACACCAGACACTGATTTGTACCTTCTGTCAAAGCTAAAGATTTGGGAGACAGCACAAAATGTTGGGTCTGCTGTGTGGAGTTGGAAAAAAAAACAACCTCTACAAATTCAAGAAAATTGTGTGTGCACGTTGCTGCATCTCTGGGTTTTTGGAGCTCATCTACAAGTTTGAAGGAAATATTAATTCAACTCCAACTAAATGATGCTGGGGCTGTCAGAGTTGTGCATCTGTCTGGGAGGGAAGTGAAATTTAAAATTAAAAAAAAACAACTCAGCAGAGAATCAGCAAAATGAACCAGGAATAATCCTGTTTCTTCTGATCAGTATTTATTTATCCCAGAGGATAATACTGATTTATCCCACAGATCAAACAATCATTAACCCCACTGATTTTCCTTTTTTTTCCCAGTTGTTTGGAAGCCCCTGACAACTAAAAATGAAAAACAGTGTGCACCAAACAAGCTTTTGGCTGCTCTTTGCAGGCTGAAATCTTGCCATGCAGGATGGGAACCCACAGCATTTCATGGCTCCATCACACAGACAGGGAATTTCAGCAAACTCCCCTCTCCCTCTGATCATCTCACAGGTCTCTTCTGTTCCTATCAGAACTTTTGAAGAGGAGTGTCTGATGTTTTCTTCTGAAGTCGATGTGAGAAAGTGAAGAGCCTTTGTTTTAAGTTACCTGTAGAAAGGAGGAGGTTGACACATGCAAAATTGAGTTTTCAGTCATTTGAGTCATTCCAACACAAAAAAAAAATAAGGAAAAAACGAGTCAGGAGGTTGTTTGTTATTTCTGAACTGGTAAAAAAAAAAAGAGAATATTAAACCCACCAGGAAATGCTCTGGAAATTCCACTATTCCTTCTTTCTGAAGGATAAGGAAGTGTTGTACCATGGAATGACATAATCAGCAAAAAAATCAAATTAGGAACAAGAGTTTTGCAACAGAATTTGGAAACAGCACCTAGCCAGGTTTGTCAGCAGCAAGGCTTTGTTCTCCACAGTAAAAATGCTCTCTGAGTTAAGGGATTTAACTTTAAATATCTGACAGCAAAATGCAACAATTTCAAGAATTATTTACTCATTACTCCACCCCAGGCCTCTCGACAGCAATAAATAATAATAATAATAATAATAATAATAAATAACAATAAATAATAAATAAAAAATAAATAATAATAAATAATAATAAATATAATAAATAAATAAATAAATAAATAAATAAATAATCAAAATAAAAACTCCCAAGTACCAAATCAATGCTGGAAAGCCCAGACAGGGAACTCACACCTGGATTCTGCCTCAGAGGGGGAAATTCTTAATATGTAATATCTCCTAATGGGTATTTTTATCCCAGTTTTCACTAAAGGCATTGGAAAGTGTTCAATTAACTTTATTGAGCTCTGAATGTGGGTAAGGAGAACCCTGATGAGGCTTTGCAAGAAGATTTTCTGGACTGTGTCCTGAAATTCTGGGGATTCTGATCTCCCTTTTCACAGAGCTGAGTTATGATTTGCTCCTAAAACATGGGAAAAAAGAGGAATATTTTGGGATTTTTCAGCATCCCTGCAACGTGCTGCACAAGGACTGATTCCCTCCAACTTCCAGCCAGGAGGTTTGGTCAAACCCCATCAATTTGGACAGAAAGGGCCTCCAAGTGTCCTGCCTCACACGTCAAAAGAGACATTTTATCAGCACATCCATCAGCTCCTCCGAGTGGGAAGTGCTGTGATTTCTGGTTTCACATTCTGCCAGATGCTGGCCTCTTTCATTCCCTGCCAGACAGGAACAGCCTCATAACTCACAGGCAGCACACCATGCCATAAACCTTTTTGTTCCCCATCCACGAGGGTTAAAAAATATGACTCCATCTCTTTAAAGAACAATAAATGAGGAATCTGGTGGAATAAGTAGCCCATTAGGCATGGCACTGGGTTTAAGCAGGAATTCTGCCTCCTCAGATTTTTCTAACACTTCCCAGATGGATAAAGATGGGCCAAAATAGAAGCAGCCTATAAAAAGCTGATTTTGATCCAGTTCTGAAGGGAACCTGTCTCCCTGCCTGGCACCCAGCACATGTGGCACACAGACTCCAGCCCAGAGCCTGGAATGCCACATTCCAGAGCACATGGATGGCTCAGGACCACCAGGATTTGGAGCATTCCTGTCTTTGCCACCAGCAGATCCCAAGACCCAGCTCCACATCCTCCTGCTCCTCCTGGATCTCTCCACCCAGCTCCTCTTCAAGGAGTTTCCAAGTTCAGCTTCAGTGTGGATCGAATCCAGGTCACTTCAAACTTCATCCAGACTATTTCTGGCCTCCAGCTTTGGTGACAGCCTCAGCACTAAATTATTGATAGCTAAATTCCATAAATTCCCAGATTTGGAGTGGGAACAGTTGTATTTATAAATATTTCCCAAAACACCCAGCCTGCAATCATTCCCTGTTCCCCACAGGCTGTGTTGGATGTGGCTGCTGCTGGAAGGGATGAAAAAGGAATTGGGAATTTCCTCCCTTACTCCATGTGAGCAAGGAAGAACATCTTATCCTTCCCAGGAAAAATATTCCTGTTTAATCCCTACCAAGCAAATTATAAAGCTTTTAAAGCTTGACTTCTCTGTTTTAAACCAAACTGAGGTGAATGAATGTCTACCTCAACCTGAGATTTGGATAATCCTGCATCAGGGCTCCTGTTTGGAAGGATGTCCCTGGAAATGGCACATCCCAGTTTAGGAAGGTTGATAAAATTCTCTCTGGTAAAAAGGCAAACTTTGAGATTACAGATACAGATGTGGTAAAGGATTCCCAGAAAATCCCCAGTGAAGCAGAGTCAAAGCCAGTTTTCTGGAGGGGAAAAAAAAAAAAAAAAAAAAAAAAAATAGCCTTTTCCTCCCCTGGCCATTGGGATTCCAGTGGCCCTGAGATAAAGGAGGAAATCCCTTTCAGGTTCACAGCAATCCATCCAGGGGGGAATGTCTTCCCAAAAAGAAAACAAATCATGCAAAAACTTATCTGGTGTAATTGCAGCACTCACTTAAAAGCCTCTTTTCCCAGTGGTAGCCAGCAAATCTCTGGAAATGCCAGAAGAAAGGGATTGTTCATATAAACACATCCATTTCCAGGGGAAGTTTACTCTTCCTATAGCCAGAGGATGTTTATTTTGTGGAAAAAGAGCACGTTAAAACCTTTCCTCTCTTCTCCATCCCTGTTTCCCTGGCACTCAGGACCAGACATTCCTCATTCCCAAGGTTTAGCAGGTCAAGGGAATGGGGGAACCCCAGTGTATAGGGGAGGAAAAATAAATACAAGGAATGAAATGGATAAACAAAAATTTAAAAAAAAAAAATAAAATAAAATAAAATAAAAAAAAAAAAAAGCTGAGCTGGACTTTGGAGGCTAAAAATTCCCTGGCTGGGAAGTGTCAGCTCTGCAGGGTGATCCTAAATATCTCCCTGGACCACAGGCTGGGATCCCACTCCCTCTCCCTGCCCTTTTGAAGCTCAGGGAATGTGGCTGGAATGCTGGGGAGGCTCAGCCCCTGCTGTGCTGCCAGCAGGTTTTAGAGATGCAAAATCAATGCCAACGATTTGAACTCGGGGTTTAACACACTCCTAATGAAGTTTAATGGGTGCCATTAGGAAAATTGGGAGCACCAGCATAATCCATCATTGCATAGACAAATAGGCAATGGGAATAAAGGGTATCTCGGGTATTTTAGCACTACTTAACCAGCAGCTTCTGTATCCAAAGGGAAAAGCACCAGGGACAACTCCAGTGCCTCCAGGTGATTGCCAGGGTGGAACTAGGAATCAAATCAGCAATTACCCACACTAAGGATGTTTGGTTTTGGGGTTTCCTGTCCAGTTCCAGGATCTCATCCCAGAGTTTTAAAGACTCCAAGGATGGACTTTGCACAGCTTCTCTGGGTTCCTGGAAGAGGAAACAGCTGAAAATTCATTTTTTGCTTGTCTTGGGCACCAAAGCAGCTTCTCAGGGCAGCTGTGGCTCCTCAGTTTCCAGAGCAAGGAATCCAGCAAGTCTGGGCAAGGACAATCCCAGATGAGGTCTGGAGTTCAGTTTTCAGACAGGGGGTGGTGGTGACTGGGAAAGTTCCAAAGTTCCTGAGGCTTTTCCCTGTGCTGCAAGGTGCCAAGAGGAAAGAGAGAAGAATCCTGGAGTCATGGAATGGTTTGGGTTGGAAAGGAGCTTAGAGCTCATCCAATTCCACCCCTGCCATGGGCAGGGACACCTTCCACTGTCCCAGGCTGCTCCAGCCTGGCTTTGGACATCCCAGGGATCCAGGGGCAGCCACAGCTGCTCTGGGAATTCCATCCCAGCCAGGAATTCCCAATATCCCATCCATCCCCCATTCCCTGTGTCCTGTCCCTCCATCCCTTGTCCCCAGTCCCTCTCCAGCTCTCCTGGAGCCCCTTTAGGGCCTGGAAAGGGCTCTGAGGTTTTTCCAGGCTGGACAATCCCAATTCTCTCAGCTTTTCCTCTCCATGGTCTCCTCTGGATTCCCCAACAGCTCCACATCCTCTCCATGCTGGAGATCCCTGAGCAAAAAAAAAACATCTCAGTAACAACAGCAAAACCTGGGCAACAGGAAAACCTGCAGGTTTTGGGCACAGAGGATTTCCCTGAGCTGAACCCACGTGGGTTTTTCCTTTCAAAGGAGGAATCAGGAATCCCGTCCTGTGCATTTCTTCCTCTCCCTCAAACTGAGAGCAGCAATCTCCGAGGGAAGAATTTAATCAAAGCCAGCTGCTAATTACTTTCCTGACACCAGGGGAGAAGGATGTTGGCATCTGAAAGATCTGGAAGATTTTTTTTCCTTATTAATATTTGATAAATCTGTAATTGCATCGTTTGATTTCGCAGTCTCCTTTGAATAGAAACTTTATTGAAATGAATCTTTATGAATTCAGGCCACAAACTTCAGGGGCTGATAATTCATGGATTGATTGGAGTATCTAGAGAGGAGATAAATTGGGATTGCCTAAGGACAAGTCAATACAGGCTGGATTTAATCCAGAGTGTTTCCTATTAGAGGACATAAATTACATTCTCTAAAGAGTTAAAAGTTGAATTTCTCCCTGTCTTTTTTTTTTTTTGCTGAAGTTCAGAGATTCCACATGAATATTTAATTCAAAAGCAAATGAGAATTAAGTGTGCTAACATTGAATTAATAAAAGAGTTGAGTGGCATCCAATAGTGAGGAAATATGCTCATGAAAAAGTCCAAAAATCAAAATTATAGCTTAGTACATCACATTGTTTAGGAATATCACAATTTCCTCTGGATCCCAATGAAATAAAGCCAAAACTTTATTAAATGCAATAAGGACACTGTAAGGCTGAGTTTTATTACCATGGACACACACCCAATGTCTTGCTCTGATTTTGAACTCTGGAAACCTCTGGCACTGGTGTATGTTAATAAATTTCTGCTAATAAACCAGTGGCAAAGCAAAATAAATGTCCAGAAACCTCTGGTTTGGAAGGAAAATAAATTCAAGGCCTTGTGCAAAGTCACTGAGGGATGGGAACGCCCAAACTTTTATTTGGGAGAGATTAAAATTCCCTTTCCTTTACCAGCAACGCTGCTTGGAACAGACAGCAAAGAAATGGCAAAAGAAAAAAAAAAGGAAAAAAAGATAAAGAAGAGCTTTAATCCTTGGGGTTGTGACCATTCCCAGGGAAGCCTTTCCATCGAAAAAAACCCCAAAAAGCAACAGGGAAGGAAGCCATTGAAGATGGTTTTTAATACTTTTCTTATTATTTTGTAGAAGTTATTTGAGGTATTGCCCTGAAGTGAGTTTTACACCAGAAGCGCCACTGATGCTCCCCACTCCCCGCGAACTCCCAGCCTTGCGCTTTTCCTTAGCGGAAACCCCCTCACCCCTCCATTCTTTTCAATAAAAACCCTTTTTCTCCCCATTTTTTTGGTGGCAATGATGGGATGGAGGGGATGAAGGCGGCTGGCGCTCCGTGCCCACCCCCTGGAGCCCCGAGCGGGTATTGCCGGCACGGCGGCCGAGCCTCACCGCCCTCACACGGGGCAAGGCCGGCTGGGCAGCGCCGAGGGGACACGGCAGCCCTGCCATGACCGATTCCACAGAAACCTCCCCGGCCCCTCCGCCATGGCCGCTTCCCCTCACAGCGCCCTGAGGAGCCGAGGGGACACGGCAGCCCTGCCATGACCGATCCCACAGAAACCTCCCCGGCCCCTCCGCCATGGCCGCTTCCCCCTCACAGCGCCCTGAGGAGCCGAGGGGACACGGCAACCCCGCCATGACCGATCCCGGCCCCGCCGATCCCACAGGAACCTCCCGGTCACACCGAGCCCCGCTGCCATGGCCGCTTCCCCCTCACAGCGCCCTGAGGAGCCGAGGGGACACGGCAACCCCGCCACGACCGATCCCACAGGAACCTCCCCGGTCACACCGAGCCCCGCCGCCATGGCCGCTTCCCCCTCACAGCGCCCTGAGGAGCCGAACGCCGAAGGAACACCGCAGCCCTGCCATGACCGATCCCACAGAAACCTCCCTGGCCCCACAGAGCCCCGCTGCCATGGCTGCTTCCCCCTCACAGCGCCCTCCCCACAGCCCTGAGGAGCCGAGCGCAATGGGGACACGGCAACCCCGCCATGACAGATCCCGGCGCCGCCGATCCCACAGGAACCTTCCCGGCCCCGCTGCCATCGCCGCTCCCCCTCACGGCCTCCCCCAGCCCTGAGGAGCCGAGCGCCGATTCCCCGCGGTGCCGCCATCGCGGATCGATGCCGGCGGCTCGGCTGCCTCGGCCTGAGGGCGCGCGGGGCGGGCGTGACGGGGGCGGGCGAGCGCCGCCATTTTGCAGGAAGAGGTGAGGGGAGCCGGGGCTTCCTTTTTATTTTCCTTGTTTTGTTTTTTGTTTCCTTGTTTGTTTGATTTTTTTTCCCCCTCTTTTCCTGCTTCCTTCTCCCATTTCCCCGTTTCTTTCTCGCTGTCTGTCCACGGCAGCGCCGCTCTTTGGAGGCGGGGGAGGCCGTGCGGGGTGTGAGGAGGTTTCAGGGCCGGAGAGTCCAGCGCCTTCTTTTCCTCTTTCTTTTCCTTTTCCCCTTCATTTTTCCCTTTTCCCCTTTCTCCCTTTTTCCCTTTCTGTTCTCTCCCCTCTCCTTTTCTCTTTTCCAGGGATATCCGGGCCTGTCAGCGAGGGGAGAGCAGCGTCTGCCATGGCCAATGTGAGTGAGTGACGCTGCTGGATATCACGGGAACGGCGGAAAATTGAGGATTAAATAAAGTTACAAACAGGTTTGGGTAGGAAAGGAGCTTAAAAATCATTTAATTCCAAGCCTCAAACATCTTTCATTATGCTGGGATTCAGTGGCAGCTTCTGCTAGGACTTTCCCTCACAGGGAGGAATTTATTCATAGTATCCCCAATCCATCCCTTTTTTAGTTTAAATATCCCAGAAGTAATGAAATTGAGGATTAAATACATTTTTTTTTCTGTGTTTTTTCTATTTTCCTGGTCTCAGCCACGAAGGAATTCAGTGTTTCTGGAACAGCTGATTTCAGGCGGGATAATAAAACACCTTGTATTGATTTTTTTTATTTTATGTTTTTATTGCTCTCGCCATGGGGACATGAATAATTCATTATTTCCCTCAGTGTTGTTTCTTGTGTAATGCCAGGTGTGTAAATATTTGCATGAGTGAGCTGTAATTAGTGACATCTCCGTGTTAAGTGAGGCTGATAATAAGGAAAAATGGCTCTTTTCTGCTAATTACACCTCGGCTGTAATTGTTTACATCTGTTTATAACATCATCAGCATGCAAAAATTAAATTTCAGTAGTGGTTTTACATAATAAAGAAAAAAGATTTGAGTGGAATCAGATTTTTGTTGTGTTACAGGAACCTTTTAAAGCTGTTTTAGAATGAAACAGCTCCAGGCTTGAAGTGTAAATAATTGATTTAAGTCATAAATTAAATGTGTCTTTAAGCATTTGAGTTCTTGTAATTTGGTAGAAATTATTTTATATTTACACAGAGGAGCTGGATGAGAAACCTTCTACTGCCTTAGGTCCTGATACTTTAAATGCAATTTTTATATTAAACATCCAAATAGCACCTTTTATTCTCTTCTTTTCAAAGTAAACCACTTCTGAAAGTGCCTCTTTTGATGTAAAATGGCATCAATTTTTATAGAATCACAGCTCCAGAAAATCCTTTTCTTTTATTTGCTCAAAAGAATTGCTATTCCTCACCTGAAAAATTGTATTTTACCAAAAAAACACCCACACTGTGGCAGGTGGGATTTGTATTTTCCAGGGTGGCATGCATGGAAATAATCATGGAGAAAATCCCTATAATCCATATAATTTAGATTAAATTTTTAACTTAATCTGTTGAATTTTTAATTTAATTCCAGCCATAATTTAGTTTAAATTGTGTGGTTTCAGGGGTGCTATTTTAAATTTTCAGGGCTTGTTCCTCACATGAGAGGCCTTTAATTAACACTTAAAACACTTGTTTTTAAAGGCTTTCTCTTTGCTTGGAACAGCAATAGCAATAAATAAATGTAAAAATAACAATATGTAAAAATAACAATAAAATACTTCTACAGCTTGATGTTGCAGTTGGTCATAATTACAATTTTAATATAATTCTTGAGGGAGGATTTTTCTTGTGACTCACAGAGCTGTGTTTAAATGGTTATTTTTATTTATATTATTATTGTTTTATTTTATCAATAAATAATTATTTTGATTTTTTTTTTCTCTCCTCAGGTGCTCTGTAACAGAGCAAGATTGGTCACCTACCTGCCAGGCTTTTATTCCTTAGTTAAAAGAGTTGGGAATGCCAAAGCTTTTTCCACTGCAGGATCCTCTGGCTCAGATGAGCCTCATGTGGCTGCTGCACCTCCTGATTTATGTAAGAAAAAGCAAATTAATTCTCTTGAAATCCCAATTGGCAAGTGTGGTTTTTGACTTGGTAGATTTAAAAAAAAAAAAAAAGCAAATTTAAGAAGAAAAAGCAAATTTAGAAAAAAAGAAAAAGTAAATTTACTCCCTTGAAATCTCAATTTGGAATTGACTTGGTAGAAAAGTAAGAGCAAATTTAAGAAGAAAAAGCTAATTTAGAAAGAAGAAAAAGGGAATTTATTCCCTTGAAATCTCAGTTTGAAAGTGTGATTTTTTTTAACTTGGTAGAAAAGAAAAATTAATGAAGGAAAGAAAAAGCAAACTAATTCCCATGAAATCCCAATTTGGAAATGTGATTTTTGACTTGGTAGAAAAGAAAAAGCAAATTAATTCCCTTGAAATCCCAATTTGGCAGCATGATTTTTGACTTAGTAGGGGAAAAAAAAACCAGCAAATTTAAGACAAAAATGCAAATTTAGAAAAAAGAAAAAGCAAATTAATTCCCTTTAAATCTGAATTTGAAAGTGTGATTGTTGACTTGTGCACTGCTGATGTTTGTCATCAAATTCTCATATGGGATTGGGGTTTTTTCTTTGGGCTCTCTTTGGTTTCCTTTGGGTTCTCTTTGGTTTTCCTTGGGTTTCCTTTGGGTTTTCCTTTGGGTTTTCCTTTGGGTTTTCCTTTGGGTTTTCCTTTGGGTTTCCTTGGGTTTTCCTTTGGGTTTTTCCTTTGGGTTTTCCTTTGGGTTTTCCTTTGGGTTTTCCTTTGGGTTTTCCTTGACTTTTTTCCTTCCTTGCCTTTTTTCCTTCCTTGCCTTTTCCCCCTTTTTTTTGTTTCCCTTGCCTTTCCCTGCTCTTTTTTGCTTTTCTGAGTGGAATCCTTGCAGGTCCCAGGACGGTGTGGCCAGATGAGGTGATGGGACCCTTTGGTCCCCAGGATCAGAGGTTCCAGCTGCCTGGGAACATTGGCTTTGACTGCCACCTCCATGGCACAGCTTCCCAGAAGAAATCCCAAACTTCCAAGAGCCTCCCTGATATTTTAGCAGAGCCCTCAGCCAGTGAGAGGCACGAATTTGTCATGGCTCAATACATCAATGAATTCCAGGTGAGAACACCTGATCCCTCTTTTCTTCCTGAAAAAGCATTTTCTGCACACTTTGGAAATCTGAATTTTAATTGGATTGGGCAAGAGTTGTCACAGAAGCTGCCTGAAGTTGTTTTTTTAGGATAAAAAGATTTAGGGTGTTTTGAAACAGCATTTTAAGAGTGATTAATGGGAGAATTTCAGTCTCCAAATTTGCTGTTTGCCTTTTACTAAAGGCAAAATTGAAATTTCCTTCACTATTTTATTTAATTGATCTGGATTTGCAAACTTTGGTAATGGGAGAGTTTCAGTTTCCAGACCTGCTGTTCCAAAATTATCAATATAATTCTATATATAGTTCTATATAATATATATATAATTTTATATATATTATATATAATTATATGTTATATATATAGTTTTATATTTAATATATATTTTATATAT
>JAOTBB010000369.1:35886696-35898156 GCA_025629985.1 Chamaetylas fuelleborni | reverse complement strand
GTATTATATTCTGTATTTATGTTTATATTATATATAAGAATATTTGGGTATTATATTGGTGTTAAATTTTGGGTAATATATGTATTCTGCTTTAAAATATAAAACTTTGGTATTTCTATAAAATAGAAATATTTCTGTGTAGATTTAAGTAACACTAAAATCTGTTTTCCTTTTAATATCTTTTATTATCTTCTAAGAACTTTTTAATAACTTTTAATATATTTAATAATATTATTTTAATATTTAATATAAAAACTGTGAAGTCTTATTGCAAATCATCTGAAACTGCTCGAGTGTATCTGATTACTAAACCATATTTTGATGTTATTTTTTTTTTTGTTTTGTTATTTATTTATTATATGATTTATTTGAAGTTATTCCTGTTTGATGTTAACTGAGAAAATTTGGATTTTGCTGGTTTTTAGGGTTCTGATGCTCCCCAGAAGCAGCAAATCAATAATGCTGAAACCTACTTTGAAAATGCCAAGGTGGAATGTGCAGTGCAAGCCTGTCCTGAGCTGCTGAGAAAAGGTTCATTTTGATTTCTTTAGATATTGAATTTATTTATTTATTTATAGCAAAAAAATCCCAACTTTTGAACTTAGAAACCAGGGAAGGAAATGCTCTGTCACTGAGAGCACAGAATGTGGTGTAAAAAAAGTTAATTCAGAGTTAATAATTACAAAAATCAGTTAATAATTACAAAAATCCCATTGTACAGAGTGGAAACCAAAGCTATATTTAATATATATATATTTATATATACATATAATATTTAATATTTCAGAATATTATAGAGAATATTTAATATTTCAGTTAAAATGTCATTTTCAGTTGTTTTAGTGTCAGGGAAATTCTGGAGTTAATTCCTTATCCCAAATCTTTTGGAATTGCTAAATAAAACAACAAATGGGAATCATGAAACTTCTGCCAGCACTTCATTGGTGGTTTTAATTTATTCAGGAAGGAAATGCCTGAAATTAAATGGGAATAAAACAAATTTTAAAAGGGAAATCTGCCTGAAAAAGGGAAATCTGTTGGTGTGGGTGAGAGGGGGAAGATCCCATGGAAGAACAGGGCAAACTTTTCTGTTTTCCAATATTTAATATTTCAGTTGAACAACAAGTGAAAATGACATTTTAAGGGAAATTCTGGAGTTAATGGGAATTGTAAAACTTCTGCCAGCACTGAATTGGTGTTTGAAATTATTCAGGGAGGAAATGACTGAAATTAAATGGGAATAAGACAAATTAAAAAAGGGAAATCTGCCTGAAAAGTTGGTGTGGGTGAGAGGGGAAGGCTCCAATGGAAGAACAGGACAAACTGTTTTTATTTTCCAATATTTTAGATTTCCAGTCCCTGTTCCCAGAGGTGAATTCCAGCCGTCTGACTGTGCTCACTGTCACCCAGAAAACCAAAAATGACATGACAGTGTGGAGCCAGGAGGTGGAGGATGAGAGAGAGATGCTCTTAGAAAATGTGAGTTCAGCATTTGAAATTTGATTTTGGAGTTAATCCTTTTCTCTTATAAAATCAAGATTTTTTTTTTTTTTTTCCCCCCTCAGCTTCAATTTTTTTTTAGATTGATTTATGTGAAATATCTGCATAGAATTCTTAAATTCTTCAGAGTGGGGTGAGCCAAAAGTTTATTAAAATCTTAATAAAGATACTTGGTTGTTGTCCTGACCCAGCAACTCTTTTCTCACTTATTCCAGCTTTAATCCAATGGATTTTTGTGAGATTTCACTGCTGGTTTTATTTTCCTGTCATTTAATTAAGATTTCACTGCAGAATGTGTCTGAGCACTTTTAACTGGTAAAAAAGTGTAAAACCCACCAATTTCTCTGGTGTTTTTCCCACTTTAATGGATGTTTTTAATTATTTAACCCTGAATTTCAGTTTTTTATTTCATCTTTACCTTGTTTTGGTCTTTTGCCACCAGAGGGCTCTGAAAATCCCTTTATTTCCCATTTTCCACAACTTTACATTTTCCCCACCAAGTGTCGCTGTTCACTGCTGCCATTCCCCCTTAGCACCTCAAAAAAAACCCAACATTTCCTACCTATTATTTGTAAAATATCCCCAAACCAAGCATTTAATCTGTAAATAAATCACATTTATGCCTGAAATTAATCTGGGAATGTCCTAAAATGCAAATGTGGCCTCTCTAAATCAACCACCAAAAAAAAGAAGCAACACAAAATGACACAGAAATTCAAATTCCCTTCATTTCAGTGTGTTCTTCTCTTTGAATTATTTCTGGGCTGTTGCTCTTTGGCGTTTTAATCTGGTCTAATTATGTGTTAATTGGCATCTTTCTTCCTCAGGCACCTCCCTGTCAAGTCTAATCCAGTCATTGGGGGGGGGGGTTAAAAACAGCAAATTCACAGGGAAATGTTGGTTTGCTTGGCAGAATTCACCTGAAAAATCCTCATTTCAGGGGCTAAAAAATGAAGTTATACAGCCAAATTTAAATATTTGCATTAACCCAGCTCAGGTGTTTGCTAACCTCACTCTGAGGGGTTGTTCCAACACCAAAAGAGATCCTGGATCAGGAATGTTGTGTCTAAAATTGTGATATTTGGGATTTAATTTACAGTTTGGATATCATTAATCATCAGAGCCATCAAACTTCAAAATACAGAATTTAGTGGGGTAAATTTTCCTCTTTTTGAACTAATACAGAATTTGTTGTAAAGGATAAAATTCCCTCATTTTGAATTAACACAGAATTTACTGTAAAGGATAAATTTATCTTATTTTGAACTAATACAAAATTAACTGTAAAGGGTAAATTCCCTCATTTTGAATTAATACAGAATTTACTGTAAAGGGTAAATTCTCTCATTTTGGATTAATACAGAATTTGCTGTAAAATGTAAATTTCCCTCATTTTGAACTAATACAGATTTTGCAGGAAAGGATTAATATCCTTTATTTTGATCTAACACAGAATTTGCTGTAAAAGGTAAATTTCCCTCATTTTGGGAACTTTAAGGGACTGAAGCTAAATAAATAATATTTTTATAAATCTAGAACCTTGAGCTGCTTAGGGCACTAATTGCAGAGCAAATCCAATTTTTATCACTATAAGTAAATAAAGGATTTTATTTATAACAGGTAAAGTTAGAAATATTTTTTTTTTTGTAATAACCTCTTTTGATACTTTTCTTTTCCCATTTTTTTTCCTTTCAGTTCATCAATGGTGCCAAGGAAATCTGCTATGCAATTTCTTCTGAGGGCTACTGGGCTGATTTCATTGACCCATCCTCAGGACTGGCAGTAAGTCCTTGCTGTGTAGAATCTGCTTTAAATCCAACTTTTTTCAGGACAATTCCTTTAATAAATTAAGATTATAACCATGAGCTCAGCTGGGTCAGCTCTCAGTGCATTGTTAGGAAATGAAATTGGATTTTTGGGAACTGGAGAAGTTTCGTGCCCCAAATCCTTTGCTGACTTTGTGCCCTGCCCAGGTAACTTGGGAACCCTGACACCTGTGCAGGTGAAGACTTTAAAAAACTTTTTTGCACCTGTTAATGATCCCTTTGTCCCCAAAAAAATGAACTTTTTGTTCCTGTGGAACAGTGGGAGCTTTCAGTGGGAGATGAGTTTTAGTCTGAGCTCTGCTAAAACCATATCACAGTTCAAGGGGATCGTGGCAAAGCTCAGCTTAGTGGGGTTTTATTTAAAAACAATACAAAAAGCAGAGATTTCTTGTGTCAACAGAGGCAAACAGGGGATGTTTGTGAGGTAGAACAGACAGTTCAGGGGTGTAAAAGCTTCCCAGAATTCCAGGAATTGAGGGAATTAGGGATTGATGGAAGTGGGGTTTTGTCTCCAGATTCCAGCAGCAACATCCTGGCCAAGAATCAGGAGTGGATTTTAAGGCAGAAGCTTCTTCCTGAGATAAAGAACTGAAATACTTGTTTACAACTTAAATACCAGTTTAATTTAAACACCTGCTTACAATTTAAATACCAGTTTAAATTAAATACCATTTTAATTTAAATACCTGCTAACAATTTAAATACCAATTTAATTTAAATACCTGGTTGCCATTTAATCACATTTTTGCTATTGTAACCAAATTTCTTTAAGGACTTATTGTAAAGGTGAGTTGTTAATTTTTGCTATTTCCTAGGAATTTTCTCTCCTTAGTCCATGTCTTGTTTGTGCTGTTTCTGTCCTTAATTCCTGCAGAATTTCCACAGGTGAGGGTGGGATTGGTGCCCAAATTCACTCCAGTACCAAAGGAAAACATTTCAAAGTCAAACTCAACACAAAACCAGTCTGGCACAGCTGAACTCAGGCTTTGCTTTCAAACATCCTTCAGGATTCTAAATCCTCTTGTGGAAAATCCTCTTTTTTATTTTGTTGTTTTCCTTTAGTTTTTTGGGCCTTACACCAACACCCCCCTGCTGGAGACGGACGAGCGCTACCGGCATTTGGGATTTTCCGTGGATGACCTGGGATGCTGCAAAGTGATCAGGCACAACCTTTGGGGTACCCACGTGGTGGTGGGGAGCATTTTCACCAATGCTGAGCCTGACAGCCCCATCATGAGGAAACTCAGTGGAAACTGAGCCCTCCCAGCTCCCTCAGGTTCTCCTGAGCTCTGGGCGCTTTGACGTTGATGATTCTCCCTCGGCATCGTCAGGAATTCCTCACTTTGCAAGTGTTCTTAGAGAATAAAAGTAGCTGTTATTTATTTGGAGTCTTCTTGGGAATGTGTGTTCACCACACGTGGCTTTGGAATATGGATTGACACCACAGGAATGATAATTTCCTTTTTTAATTCTCTGTGTTCTCTTACCTTGACAATTCTTTCACTCATCAACTTTGTATTCAAAATCCTCTAAAAATGCCACTGAAATTTCCAACTAATCTTCCCTGTCTGAAATTAGGAACTGGCAAAAAAAAAAAAGTGGAATGAGTCATAAAATTGTTCTCCCAGAATAGAGAACTTAATAAAATCTGGGCTAATCACTCACTTGCTGTTGGAAATTGAGAATGAGGTCAACTTTCAGTGGTCTCCAACTCATCCAGAGACTCCATAAAAAGTCCTTAATTACCCTGGAATTACTCATCTCTTACTGTTTTTTGTCTTCATGGTGCTTGGGATTTATTTTTTCAGTGTTAGCTAAATATATTTAATTAGTTTATATATCTAAATGTAATTTAAAGTTGCTTTTGTAACTTTCTTAGGTCATTAAATACAAAAAAAAAAAAAAAAAGAGAGATAATAGGGCAATGACTGGATCTCATCATTGTTTTCCTGTACTTGGGTGCAATCTAGACTTGCCTCTGGAATTTGGAAATGCAAGGAGCAATTAGGATCAATTATTGCAATTAGAAAGATGTTTCAACAGGAAGCTTCCAGGCTCTTCAGGTATCACAAAAACAGATCAGTGGGGGGAACAGCAGGAAGGAATTCCAGGACACCTGAAATAGCTGGAATGTCAGTGCCTTGCAGTTTGGCTGCAGGGATGGAGCCATAAAGCAGGTTTGGATCTCAGCCCAGGCAGGTTTGGAGGGATTTTTCATGGGACAGTGGGAATCCTTCAGGCTTCATTCCATGGGAATGTGCTGCAGCTCAGTCTGAGGATCCAGGAGTTTGAGCTTGGCCGTGGAGCTTTTCCCCCTGGGTCCCAAACCTGTCCCAGGCTCTGCTGTCCCTCCCCAGGCTCTAAGCCAGGCCTAGCAAAGCTCTCCTGGCTTTAGGAGCAGCTCCTTGCCCAAGTGCCTCTCTCTGTCCTTGGCTGGCTCACAGAGCTGGCAGCCAGGAGAACTTCCCAGAGGAGCAGGGACGGCTCTCCATTCCCAGTTTTCCAAAGTTTTCCTGCTCCCCTGCAATGTTGGCTCTGGATTTTGGGGCAGGATTGATCCTTTGGCCATGGAATTTGTGCTGTGATTCCAGAGCCCCATCCCTGACTCTGCTATCCATAAAAGCTGTTACTTCAAAGATTTGATTCCATTTTTTTTTTCTTCTTCTCATCAAGAGGATTAAAGAAGTTGAGACTGCAGTGTCTTGTGTCTGTTTGCAAAATCCACACATGAGGCTTCTCACTGGACACTTGGGAATTTTCTTGGATAAATATTGGAAAAATTGTGGAATGCTTCACATACATTGTAAATATCTTGAATATTTGATGATTTATCTTCAGGTGGCTTCCTGTAATTCCTGTGCTTTGGAAAGGCTGGGAGCTGTCAGGTAATTCCAGTTAAGCTTGGCATGTTCATTTTTGAGTTCAGCTTCCTTAACTTTTGTCCTGTAAAGGAATTTTCCAATGGTTTTTCTAGTAACTTTTCCTGAGGCAGCAATCTCACTGGAATATTGGGATTTTTGCCTTGATCTCATTAATATAATTATTTTATGTCAGGGTTTGAGGGGAGGTCCAATTCCTGATATTTTTCTAAATAAAATTTTCTCGTTAATCCCCAAAAATAACTGGAGCAGTTCCAGTTGTGTTTTCCTCCCATCAGAAGAACCAGACTGTAAGAATGAACTTTCTCCTATAAAATAAAAAATCTGGAGTACAAAATGAAATAAATGACAAAAAAAAAAATTATTACATAATAATAAAACCCAAACCAACTTCCAGTATTCCAAATTTATTCCTTTCCAGGGGAAGAAGCTCAGGAGAAGAATTTTTGTAAGGCTTTGATGACCCTGAGGTGTTCAGTGGGTTGGGATTTTGTTTTTTTCCACCTGGAGACTCCTCTGGGATCACTTTTTATCAGATTCCAATGGAAGTTAAAGCAGAAAATCCCCAAAAATATATATAAATAAATATATATTTAATTCTACTTCTATTAAGCTGTGCTTAACTTGAGAGAGAACAAATAAAGTGAGATTTTAAAAAATTCAAATTAATACTCTACAGTCTGTCAGGTGGAGGGAATAAAAATTCTGCAGAAATCAGGATAAATGTGGAAAAGGAAATTAGGGAATGAGGGAAGAGGGGGGGATCATTGCTGATATTTTGGAGTGAGAGAAATCAGGAAAATTCATAACTGAAGGACAAAATAATAATTCTTACATCCAGGAATAGGAGCAGGAACCCAAGGAAATGCAGGGATTTAATCCATCCTGTTATTTATGGAGCTGCAGTGGTTTTATTTTACTAATTTGAATTTTATTTATGGAGCTGCAGTGGTTTTGGTTTATTAATTTGAATTTTTTTTTTTTGTTGTGAGATAGGATTAGGAGGAAGGTAAAACAGGTTGAATTTTCAATGGTCCAAAGAGAAACTTTATTATTGGAAACTGTAAGAAAAAAAAACTTAGAATAAAACTTTAAACCACTTTTTTTTTTCAGCTCATCCACAACACCTGACTGGATCCCTGCCCCCTTTTTTTATATCCCAATAGCAAAAAAAATCCCTAAAATTGAGCTGTATTTAGAGAATTTTATTTTAATTCCCCCTGTAAATAATTAATAATTCCCATTTTTTCCTCCTGTTGAGCTCCAGGGGTTATTTGGCACAAATCTGAGGAATTCCTGTTTATTTTGGGATCCCTGGGTTCTGTTTTCTCTCTCTGCTTTGAGGAAAATCCACATTTTCCATATTTTTGTCACATTTGGCCTTCTCTGGGGGGTTTTTCTTGGTGTTGCCTCTGATCCCATGGCTGCAATTTTATCAGACACCTCACAGTGAATATTTAACCCATTTATTTATACAAATATACAGAATTTACACCTGTTAAAAACAATTAAACATTTCAAAGCAATATTCCCTCAAAAAATAAATATGGTGCAGTTCAACATTTGTGGGGTTTGGAACACCCCAGGAGCTCAGGGGATCCCAAACTGCTGCAGGGTGGGTTCAGAAACCTTAATTTCCTTTTTTTTTTTTTTTTTAAAGAGAGATGCCAGAGGGTTTTGATTTTTTTTGGGAATCTCCATTGCCAGGTGGAATTTGCATAGAAAAAGAGATTAAAACTCTTAAAACCAGAGATGGGTGAGGAAATCTTGAAAGGACAACAAAATTCCGGGTTTGGCTGGAGGTGAGACAAAAAAAAAATCGATTTTATATTAAAAATAATGACAGACAAACAGTGGTGAAGGTCAATTTTTATAAAGATGTTTATCTATAATTTTTTATATATATATATAAATTTTTAAAAATATTATTTTTAATAACATCCTCTGTAAAACACACTGAGTTTTTGCTTCCCTGGAGAAATCTGGAATTAAGTGGGGAGCAAGGGCTGCTCCAAGAAAATTCAGTCCCACAAAAAGGTCACAAAATTCAGGACAATGAGCAAATTCCCGATTTTTCAGAATATCCCACTTGGATTCTGTGACCTGGGGGCCTCTCCAGGAGTCTGCATTTCCCTGTAATTCCCCCCCCAAAAAAAGCATTTTGAGCTGAAAATACCAGAATTTGATAAAGCTCAAGTTACCTTGGAGAAGGAATAGGAAAAAAAATCGCTCCAGAAAGAATAATTAATGATTATTTTCATGAAATTAATTATAAAACAGTTTAAAGCAAGTCCATGACTCCCTGCTTTTATTACTGACTTTGCAAGACAAAGCTGATTCTTTTTCAAAAGTGATGTCAAACATTTTTTTTAATATATATTTATATTTTTATATCTTTTGGATCATTTATATATTGCAGGCTCACTGACTTCCAAACCATCCCTTTTTCCTGGCAAGATCAGGAATTTTAGGGAATTTTTTCCCAGCACTTCCAAACCCTCCTGGACATACAAAAATAAATATTGCATCCGTGATTTCCCAGCAGAACAAGCAGCACAGCTCACCCAAACACAGCTGGAGCTGCGAGAAAAGCCAGGAAAGAAAAATCCCAGATGTTCTGGATTCATTTTCTCTCTTTCAGCTTGTGGGGTTTGGGGCTGAAATGGGAAAATATTGGGAATATTCTCCCCAAAAAGCAGCGGGAATCAGGTGAGCAGCGGCTGAGTGCTGAGGGTGTGCACCTCAGATCCCGCTGGGAATGAGGAGTTTTGGGGATTTCTCTGGTTCTTTTTGGGAATTCCAGCGGTTTCCAGGTGTGCTGGGGTGATGGAGCTGCTGCTGGGCAGGAATCTCCTCCTTCCCTGGGATCTCCTCCATCCCAGGAATTTCCTCCTCCCCAGGGATCTCCTCCATCCCAGGAATCTCCTCCATCCCAGGAATTTCTTCCTTTTCAGGAATCTTCTCCAACCCAGGAATTTCCTCTTCCCCAGAGATCTCCTCCATCCCAGGAATCTCCTCCTTCGCACAAATCTCCTCCATCCCAGGAATTTCCTCCTTCCCTGGGATCTCCTCCATCCCAGGAATCTCCTCCATCCCAGGAATTTCCTCCATCCCTGGGATCTCCTTTTCAGGGATCTCCTCCTTCCCTGGGATCTCCTCCAACCCAGGAATTTCCTCCATCCCTGGGATCTCCTCCATCCCAGGAATTTCTTCCTTTTCAGGAATCTTCTCCAACCTAGGAATTTCCTCTTCCCCAGAGATCTCCTCCTTTCCAGGAATCTCCTTTTCAGGGATCTTCTCCATCCCAGGAATCTCCTCCATCCCAGGAATCTCCTCCATCCCTGGAATCTCCTCCTCCCCAGGAATCTCCTCCTTCGCACAAATCTCCTCCATCCCAGGAATCTCCTCCTTCCCAGGAATCTCCTCCTTCCCTGGAATCTCCTCCTTCCCAGGGATCTCCTCCATCCCAGGAATCTCCTCCATCCCAGGAATCTCCTCCATCCCAGGGATCTCCTCCATCCCTGGAATCTCCTCCTTCCCAGGGATCTCCTCCATCCCAGGGATCTCCTCCTCCCCAGGAATCTCCTCCATCCCAGGGATCTCCTCCTTCCCAGGAATCTCCTCCATCCCAGGCGCTGCTTCCTCGAATTCCTGCCGGTGCCAGAGGAGCGGGAGGTGCGGGGATGCCGCAGCCCCCCGAGGATCTTTGTTAATCACCGCGTGTTAATGAGACAGCGGAGTTAATGAGCCGGGAAATGCCAGCGGGGTGTTCCCGAGGGGAAGACGATGTCGCCAGCAGTGTCGTGACACTTTGAATGCCGGTTCTTCACCGAGATAAGTCGGGCTTTACCAAAGTTAGGCTGGACTTGGCGGCTTTTCCAGCCTGAGCTCTTTTCCAGGATGAGCCCGGGATTAGCGCAGGGCTCTGGGGATTCTTCCCGGGGGTTCCTTCAGTCAGCGGGACACGCGTGGGGATCGCGAGCTCGGGATTATCCCAAAACCCGGAGGGAATTCAGGGCGTGCGGCTGTCCGGGCTCAGCTGTCTGTCCTGTCACCATTCCTTGTCCCTGTCCTGTCACCATCCCTCTCACCGTCCGTGTCCCTGTCACCGCCCCTGTCGCTGCCCCTGTCCTGTCGCCGTCTCTCTCCTTGGCACTGTCGCTGTCACGATCCCTGTCGCTGTCACTGTCGTTGTTACCGTCCCTGTCGTTGTCAGTGTCCCTGACCTGCCGCTGTTACTGTCCCTGTCGCTGTCCCTGTCCCGTTGCTATCGCTGTCCCTTTCCCTCTCTGTCCCTGTCCCGTTGCTGTCACTGTCCCTGTCGCTGTCCCTATCACTGTCCCCTGGCTGTCGCTGTCCCTGTCCCGTCTCTGTCCCTATCGCTGCACCTGTCCTGCTGCTGTCCCTGTCCCGCTGCTGTCCCTATCGCTGTCCCTGTCCCGCTGCTGTCCCTGTCCCGTCTCTGTCCCTATCGCTGTCCCTGTCCTGCTGCTGTCCCTGTCCCGCTGCTGTCCCTGTCCCGTCCCTGTCCCTATCGCTGTCCCTGTCCTGCTGCTGTCCCTGTCCCGCTGCTGTCCCTATCGCTGTCCCTGTCCCGCTGCTGTCCCTGTCGCTGTCACTGTCCCGTCCCTGTTGCTGTCGCGATGAGCCAGCGCTGTGCCAGCAGCGCCAGGCCGATTCCCAGCGGTGTCCCCAGGGGAGGGGACAGTGGCGGGGTGGCGCTGAGCGGTGACAATGTGGAGAACACGGCGTCAGAGGCGTTCCGCGGCAGCGGCAGGTTACAGATGGAGCCCTCGCAGCAGGAGGTGCACACCTGGGAAACGGGAATAACGGGGAATAATGGGAATAACGGGGAAACGGGAATAACGGGGAATAATGGGAATAACGGGGAATAATGGGAATAACGGGGAATGGGAATAACGAGGAGTGGGAATAACGGGGAGTGGGAATAACGGGGAAACGGGAATAACGGGGAATAATGGGAATAACGGGGAATGGGAATAACGGGGAATAATGGGAATAACGGGGAATAATGGGAATAACGGGGAGTGGAAATAACGGGGAATAATGGGAATAACGGGGAAACGGGAATAACGGGGAATAATGGGAATAACGGGGAAAACAGGGAATGGGAATAACGGGAAATGGGAATAACGGGGAATAATGGGGGAAACAGGGAATGGGAACAACAGGGAATGGGAATAACGGGGAGTGGGAATAACAGGGGAAACGGGGAATGAGGATAACAGGGGAAA
>JAOTBB010000369.1:35846712-35858843 GCA_025629985.1 Chamaetylas fuelleborni | reverse complement strand
AACATCCCTTCCAAACCAAAATATTCCGTGGTTTTTTAGAGAGCAGCGTTTTTTAATTAACAGGGAAGAAGAGGAGGGAGCAGCAGCAGCGTGGTTCTCTTTCACTCCCAACAAATATAATTATTGCCTTTGCTTTGCTCGGAAAGCGGCTTGTGAAGAGCCCCATTTCCATAAAGAGGCTCTCAGAAAAAAAAATAAAAACACTGAAAAATCAACCAATGTGGATTACAAACAATGAATATTCCCGCAGGGACTGCCACAATCTGTCCATTGCCAAGTGAAAATTTCCAAAATATAGGAGAAATTATGTGGGTATAGAAAAGAATTATCCAGCTCGTGTTGGAAAGTGATGTTTAGGATAGAATTCAATAATTATTAAGGAATTGGTAATATTCCCTCCACTTTAGCAGGAAAGAGCATATCCACCAAATAACCTCCTTGGAAAAAAAAAAAAAAGAAAACTCCAGGAAATCCCAGTGGGCATCCCAAAAATCCAAAACTATGGATATTTCTGGATGGATCCCAACTCTGGATTCCCAACCCCGCGCTCACCCTGTGGATCTTCCTGGAGAGATCTTCTTCCTAGAAGCTCCTTAAGAGCAGGGAGACATCTCAGGAGATTTTAACTCTGAATATCTGCAGACTGGCATCTGCTTCCTCAGCAGTTTAGCCCCAAATGTACGTCTGGGAAGAGGGAGAGCCCGAAAAGCAGGAGGGATTTCCATCAAATCCAGCCCTGCACTGGTTTGGCTTTAGAATCTTCTTCTATGAATGGGAGAATCCCAGGAAAAGAAACTGCTTTTGGTGAAATATTGAAGGGTTGGGGAAAGGTTGGTCGTGCACAAAAACAAAGAGCTTGGGAGATGGAGCGAAAATAAAATGATGAATATTAAAAATAAAATCAAAAATAAAAGGTGCGAAATACGAGCAAAGCGAAAATAAATTCAGCCCTGCCAAATATTTAAATATAGAGAATAACACAACAGAATAGGCCAAATTAGTATTAAAAAACAGAGCAATATGTAAAAAAAAAAAAACAAAACTAAAATTTCAAATGATCTCTCTTATTTCATATATTTAAATTTACCACAAGCCTTACGTGGAGACACTGGACCAAATATCATTTATACAAATACAGAAATCAACTCCAAATAAACTGCACGTGCACAGCCCCTATTAAATCAATATTTGGGATGTGGAATTAAAGCTCTGCCTCTTGGGATTCTGGCCAGGAAAACCCACGAGACCCCATGACTTGAGCAGCAGATGCTGACATTTCATCAAGGGCTCCCATTCTTCTGGGGACAAGAGCCATTGTTCCCTGTCCCACCAGGGCTGCTGATGCACATCTGCCCAAATTTATTTTGTTAATAAATTATAGCAAGTGGGGTTTTTAAAAGTTTTTTGAGTGTTTTATGCAATTCCTCAAAAATAACATCCGAAGAGCAGCCAGAGGGAATTTGCTGCATTTATTCAAAAGTTGTGTTCATTGACATGAAGCAACAAATAAATTAAAATCTGCAGGTGCTGGCAAAAAGAAAAAGAGGTTTAATGAAGAATATTTTGGTTTGATTGTCCTTCTCCTTCCTACCAACCTCATTTTCAGGTGGCGTATATTTACAGCATAACTCCACCTTCTCTTCCAGACACATAATATTTACATTAAAAATCCATCCTACAGCTGATTAAACTCCAAAAATAAACTTGTTTCCACCAGCCAGACCCAAAAATTCCTGATTTTTGTAATGGGAATGTGAATTTTGTGGAACAGAGGGACAGTGAGCTAAAATCACTCTGAGTGCTTTCCAGAAGCAGAGCTGGAAAACAGTGGACTCACCCTGAGAGGTGATTGCAGCTGGGAATTTCTGCCTGGATAAAGGAACAGGAACAGTGAAAGGAAACAGGGGCTGGAGTTAAAAATTTCCAACTCTTTGGGGAGGAGAACATAATCAATAAGTTAATTAATTAATTAATTAATTAAGACTAAGAGCAGGACTTCAAGAATTTTTGTGGAAAAAAAAATATTTTTGAGCATTTTTTAAAAATACCCCAGGGCACTTAAAACCCACATTTAATAACTCAAAATTAGGCAAGATTAGGAGTGTGCAGCCTTCAGCATTTCTGGATATAAACCACCAGGAAAACACTCTCCTTCCATGACTTCCACTTTTCCAGTGTCATTTTATTCCCTGCACTGCCAACCAATCCTGAATCCCAATAATTTCCTCTGTTAATCTGGTTTTACATTTTTTTTGTTTGGCTTTTTTTTTTTTTTTTTTTTTTTAGCACATCCCTTAGCACGGCAACTCCCTCCTGGGGACAAACCCCAGGAATTCTGCAACCTGCCTGATGCTGAAATATTTCCCTTCCCATTTTTCCAGCCAAATCCCTGCAGTATCCACAGGGATCATCCCACAGCGAGCCAGGCACCTGCCTGAGAGTCATAATTCATCTGCACAGCAGCTCAGGAGATGAAAGCAGAGACACACAAAAGCTCAGGGCTGACTGATAGGAAATAATTGCAGCCAGAATTCCACGAGAGGAATTTATGTAATTCTGTTAAAGGCACTTGTAAAGGAAGAGAATAAAAAAAAAACCACCTTAAATTTAAATAGAACTCAGCCAGAATTTGATAAAGTACAGGAATAATTGGCACTAAACAAATAAAAGGCATAAAAGGAAAACATGATAAAATTTTCATTATAATTGAGGTCATTCCTCTCATCTTTTCCTACCATATTTAGCAGCTCATGCAGAATGTTTAGCAGTTGATACAGACTATTTAATGGCTTATATAAAACATTTAGCAGTTTATATAGAATATTTAGCAATTCAAGTAAAATTAGGAAGCCCCTGGAAGAGCTTGCTCAGGAATACACACCGATGGAGCAGCAGGAGGGATATTTTATGTCATCATCCCAAATCCATCCCAACTTTGAGGCTTCCACGAAGGATTTCCTGGGTTTTCCAGCAAAGCCAAGCCCTGGGAGGAGGCTCAGCTCCTGCTGAGTGCATCTGCAGCATCCCTTGGGAGAGAGCCCCACTCTTAACTCCCTGCCCTGGCCCTGCTGATAAATGGGAATATTGTGGATTCACAGGGAATCACTGCAGAGGGGCTGAACTGAGGATCACGTAGGCACAACTGAGCAATGAACAAATGGCTGTTTATCCTGAATTTTCCCCCCTTTTAACACGTGCCAAGGGATAAACTGTGGGTTTATTGGGTGTGCAGATGTCCAAAATAGACATTTATGGGGTTAACAATTATTTATTGTTGGTGGGGGAAGGAGTCCTGCCTCCAGACACACATTTCTCCTGTGAACCACAGAAAATTTCCACGGCAGATTTATAAAAACCCAAGCAGGGGCAACAAAGTGGAGGGGGAAGAGCCCAAAGAGCAGCCCTGATGGAAAACCATGATTATTTCTGGGAACATATGGCCACGGAGGGATAAGGACTCTGCTCCTCTCTGAGTAGGTCACACCACGCCACAAAGAGCACAGAAAACTCACAAGAGGAAAATGGGTCTAGGACAGGAAAAAAAATAATTAGGAATTATTCACTTTGTAGGGAAAAAAAAAAAGGATTTCCAGCAAGTCTTGTCATCCAAACTACAAAAAATCCCCAAAAAATTGTGGAATTCAAAATAATTTTTGAAAAGTGGTGGCGTAATTTATTTGTACTTTTGCACTTCCTCTCCCATTACACCACAAGGAGGGATTGTCTGAGGTATAAACCTCTCCAGAGTGGCAAAGAGCCAGCAGAAATCCTACCTTGCCACCTCCTCCTTGTGCTCCCACCGAGCCAAGATCTCGTTCCAAAGGCAGATCCCAATCAGACACGGCACCTTCCACCCAGGGCCCACGTCAGCCGCCCCAGGGCTGAAATAACAGTTTGTTTTCGAGCTAAATGAGTTCATTTTCACTAAACAGGTCTCACTGGGTGAGGTTTATGGAGCCAGAGCATCAGCAGACACTTCCAGAGCTCCCCAGGGCCGGGCTCAGCTCTTGGATCCCTTGACCCCAGGGACGCGCCCTGCCCGTTCCATCACATCAGCCTGACAGACATGAGGAGCAACACGGGGCTGGGAAAGGAGGGGAGTCACAACTTCCTGCCCTCAGGTCCTAAAAACCATCCTGAGGGATGCCCAGCATCACTTTTTAGCACTCCTTAAATCCCTTTATTCATCCAGGCCGTGAGAAACCGGATCGATCAACAAAATCATGGGATGCAACTTGGGTTTCCATTGGAAAACCCCAACCCTGCTGATGAGCAGAGCTGAAAGGAAATAATTTATTCCATTTCCCAGCTCTGCTGTAATTTATCCTTCACTTTTACACCAGAGAGTGGCAGGAAATCAGCCTCGAGATCAGACACGCGAGCGGCGAAGAATGAAACCAGCGGATCGCTGACGCATAAATAAAGTTTTAGATTTACAGAGAACAAGTCTCCCACTGTAACACAGCCAGGAGGACTTTTCAGATGTTTTTATGTCAGCACTGGCCTAAAAAAAAATAATCCAGTGGGAATGGGAAGGGCTGGATTGCCTCCCTGCTGGCACCTCCTGGGGTTAGACCCGAGGCCAAGCCTGGTTAAACCCTGTCCTTGGTGTTTGCTTAACTCATGAGTGGGTGTTTGGAATCATTTTAGCCCAGCAGTCCTAATGAGTGGATTTTGGGAATCATTTTATCCCAGCAGTCCTAATGAGCTAAATCATTTTGGGATTGTTCGTCTGACTGAGGATTTGTTTCCTGATCGTTCTGCCGCCGAGAAAACGCGGATCTGGTGGAGAAACCTCATCCCTCACAGAGCTGCAAGCTCAGCACTGACCACAGCCAAGCAAAAATATCAAAATTTGTGTTTTCCTGTGCTGCTCCCAGCCCTGGCTGCAGAGGGAATGGCACCAGTGAGTTTCCACAGCAGGAAAATAACACAGAACTCTGAAATCCACGGGATCCCCCCAGGCTGGAGCGGGATGAGGAGCCAGCCTGACCTCCTGACACCACCAGAGCCAGCCAGGTCCTCCCATCTCAGTGCAAAAAGGCTTTTCCACAGCAATAAAAGAGGGAAAAATCCAGCAGAGGTGGTTCTGAAGGTGTGTTAATGCTCACACCCACTTCCCACTGGGATTTCTGTGGTTTGCAACAATTCCCACAGAACAAGCTCTCTGAAGCAACAGAATAATTAACTTTTTTATGTAGAAAGTACATTTACTGTGCCAGCTCTGATCTCTAGAAGTTCCCAATCCATCAGCCCAGCAGCTGGTGTGGCCTGAAAATGAATCTTGAAGTGATTTTTAAAAAATAAACCACAGCCTGGGCTCCTGACATTGGAAAAATCAACCAATGTGGATTACAAATTATGAATATTCCTGCAGGGACTCCCACAATCTGTCCATTGCCAAGTAAAAATTTCCAAAATATAGGAGAAATTATGTGGGTATAGAAGAGAATTATCCAGCTCATTGTGTTGGAAAGTGATGTTCAGGACAGAATTCAATAATTATTAAGGAATTGGTAATATTCCCTCCACTTTAGTAGGAAAGAGCACATACACTGGCTACAACTGGAAGTACAATTATTTATCTATGAAATGAATTTAATTTTTAATTTAATTTAATCCAAAGCTAGGCTGGATGGAGCTTGGAGCAACCAGTGGAATGGGATGAGCTTTAACATCCCTTCCAAACCAAAATATTCCGTGGTTTTTTAGAGAGCAGCGTTTTTTAATTAACAGGGAAGAAGAGGAGGAAGCAGCAGCAGCGTGGTTCTCTTTCACTCCCAACAAATATAATTATTGCCTTTGCTTTGCTCGGAAAGCGACTTGTGAAGAGCCCCATTTCCATAAAGAGGGTCTCAGAAAAAAAATTAAAAAAAAAAAATAAGAATAATGCTGATCACAGTGGCAGCCTGCTGCCAAACCCCAGAGCCCCGCTGGGGAGCGGGGCAGGACCAGCGCCGGGAGCGCCTCCATCCCCTCCCGCAGCCAAAAACACCCGGACAACGCTCTCCTGTGGATATTACCAAAAAAAAAGGGGAATTTCGGGGGGAGGAGGGGGTGTTTGGAAGGGAAGGGTGAGTTCCAAACACGGGAAAACCCCTGCAGCAAACGCGGGGCTGGTTCTGCTGCTGGAGAGGAGCGAGGAGTCCCCGAGCCGGGGCTGAACGAAGGAAAACAAAGGGAAAATGAAGGAATAATAAAAGGAACTTTTCCTTTTAACCCCACACAGACACGGGTTTGTTTTGCTAAGCACGTGTCAACCCGAGCGACTTCTCGACTTGGAAAAAAAAAAAAAAATCGCTTTTTTCGCCGCAACAATAGAGAAAACAATAGGGAAAACAATAAAGAGAACAACAGAGAAAACAATAGGGAAAACAATAGGGGAAAGGGGTAGAGAGAAGGGGTTTGGGGGTTTAAATAGAGACAGGGACGTACCTTTGCCACACGGATTTTCCAGCCGCTGGCTCAGGGATTTTCCATCGCTCCCTCGGCGGCCGGGGCAGCCCGGGAGCCGGGAATGCGGGATCTGGGAGTGCGGGATCTGGGGATGCGGGATCTGGGGATGCGGGATCCGGGGATTTGGGATCTGGGAGTGCGGGATCTGGGAGTGCGGGATCCGGGAGTGCGGGATCCGGGAATTCGGGATCCGGGAATGCGGGATCCGGGGATGCGGGATCTGGGAGTGCGGGATCTGGGGATGCGGGATCCGGGAATGCGGGATCTGGGAGTGCAGGGTCCGGGAATTCGGGATCCGGGAGTGCGGGAGCCGGGAATTCGGGATCTGGGAGTGCGGGAGCCGGGGATTTGGGATCCGGGGATTTGGGATCCGAGGATGTGAGAGCCGGGAATGCGGGATCCAGGAATTCAGGATCTGGGAGTGCGGGATCCGGGGATGCGGGATCCGGGAATACTGGAGCCGGGAATTCGGTATCAGGGGATGCGGGATCCGGGAATGCCGGATCGACCCAGGGATGCGAGATCTGGGAATGCGGGATCCAGGAATGGGGGATCCAGGAATGCGGGATCCAGGAATGCTCGAGCCGGGAATGCGGGATCCAGGGATGTTGGAGCCGGGAATGCGGGATCCAGGGATGCGGGATCCGGGAATGTTGGAGCCGGGAATGCGGGATCCAGGGATGCCGGAGCAGGCTGGGCTCTTGTCCCTTCCAGGACCGGCTCATGGAGCGGCAGTGCCCGCTCTGCCCTGCCGGGAAGAGAAGATTAGGATCTCCGGCGGGCAGGGAATTGTGCTGAGCTCCAGCTTTCCTTGGTGCTTCATTAAAAACGAGATGCTGCGTTATTCCGGGCTGGTGTGGACGGATCAAACAATCAGCGGGTTATCCTGCTCGTCTTTGTTCCGAGGGGAAAATAAAAATAAATCTATGGATAGCAAAGGATGAGTTCAAAAGCGCAGAGAATCAGCAGCCAAGAAGGAGAGGAATCCTGCGAACACCATCCAGGAATGACCCACAAACATTCCAGGCTGCGGGATTTACCTTATTCCCGTTTTTCTGATGCTGCTTTTCCGGAGCTCAGGCTCCCTGCTCCAGCCGGGAGCGTCTCCCCGGCGCTGAATCACCGGCTGATCCCAGCTCAGCCTTACAGAAAGCTCAACCCCAGCAAAACTCGGGCTGCTGCGAGGCTGAGGGGTTTCATCTCCTGCCAGCTTCCAGCGGGGTTTGTTATCTCTGCTGCTCGCAGGTTTTAAGGACGCTAATGAGGTTTATATCACACCGAAGTCACGTCTGTGTCTCGGCAGGCTGAGCTCAAAAAAAAAAACAAACAAAAAAATCCCCACGTATTTCCAGACCGTGACATCACATCTCAGCTCGGCTAAGTGGCTTTTAGATAACAGGCGATGCTCCCTCGCTGAGAATTCCGAGATAAAATACTGGAGAAGGGATGTTTGTACACACGGGCTGAGGTTTAACAGCACGGCTTCATTCATTTCGGGACATTAATTAGTCATGCAGAAAATATTCGAGACAGAAAGTATTCAAAAGAGAAAGTATTCAAAACAGAAAATATTCAAAACAGAAAGCATTCAAAACAGAAAATATTCAAAGCAGCCTAAGCACCAATTCATAAAAAAAGCCTGACTGTGGAATCAGCACTGGCTGCCAGCTGAAAGCTGCTCAGGAAACAGGAATGCCCTTGGGAGAAGCTCCACCAGCTCTCTCCCACTGCCACCCTCACTCCCAGCACACAAATCAGGGGCTGCACTGGTTTTTCCTGCTCCTGTTTCCTCTTCCAGTGCTGATGACAAGAGCAATTCCCAAAGGGAGCCTCCCTGGGACGCTCCTGACCTCTGGGTTTTGAGCGCTGCCACGCGTCCTCCCCTCTGCATAATTCCATTTATAATCCCAAAACACCCTGAGCTGGAAGGGATCCACAAGGATCATCCAGTCCAACCCCTGGCTCTGCACAGGATACCCCAAAAATCCTTCCTGACAGCATTGTCCAAACATTCCTGGAGCTCTGGCAGCTGTTTCCATTCCCTGGGGAGCAGTTCCAGTGCCCCAAAACCTTCTGGAGGAAGAACCTTTTCCTAAAAGTTGCTCATAAATGTTGATCACTCCCTGAAAAAGCTGCAAAGTCTGATCCAAATCTGGAGTTCATCACTTATTATTTACCTACACAGCATCTCAGAGATGTCCATGTTTTTCTCTCAGGGTTACTAAAACATAAATATTCATTTTAAAAATTTCTTAGGCTTTTGCATGAAAAATGGTGTAGAATTGAGCACTGAGTCAGGGTCAAGGAGTGACCTCCTCAGATCACTCTATCAGAAAATTTAGATAAAAGCCAGAGGAGAACTTGAAAAAATTACTGAGAGGGGGCCTAGAAGAACAGGCAATGGATAAAGAAGTTTGGGAAAACTTTTCAGGGAGGGAGGGAGAAATCTGTGTGTGGGCAGGGAGTGATCCCTGTCCTTGGGCTGGCTCTGGACCCTTGACTGCTCAGGCAGGAGATTTGGGAGGCAGATCTGGGTGTCAGGGCTGAGTCAGGGCTGGGTGTGGAGGCCAGGAGTTCAGTGCTGAGCAGGCACTGGGATGGAGAGGAGCTGGGAATTCCGTGTGGGAGCCCAAAAAAGGGACAGGGCATTGCCAAGAATTCCAGAATCCAGACTGGGTTGGGTTGGAAGAGACCTTAAATCTCATCCCACCCCTGCCATGGGCAGGGACACCTCCCACTATCCCAGGTTATTCCAGCCTGTCTTGGGCACTTCCAGGGATCCAGGGGCAGCCACAGCTGCTCTGGGAATCTGTGCCAGGGCTTCACCCCTCTCACAGGGAAGGATTAATTCCTAAAATCCCATTTAACCTTCCCTCTTTCAGTTAAAGGAAGCATTCCCTGGGTTTTATCAGGTGGCAGCTGCAGAAGTGGCTGAGGCACAGCAAATATTCAGTGGCTCCCTGCAGAGGGAGGTGGCCAAAAATAGATGGGCAGAGAAAGAAATCTCCCTTTAGAGATTAGAAGAGTGAAACAGACCCTGAGCATTGCTAACAGAGGGTGGACACCCTTCCTGACTCAGCTCAAATCATCCATCAGACCCAAAACCCTCACCTGACACATGGGATTTAATAACACACCCTGATTATTTCCATATTTATCCCCACAGAGCCTGTGAACAGATCAGAACAATCTGCCTGCTGCTCTCAGAGCCTGTGAATCATCCCCACCAATCAATCCTAACAAAACAAGAAGAGAAAAGGAGCAGCCAGGCTCTGGGACAGCATCAGGAAGATGAAAAGTTTGACAGAAATCAAGAAAATCCCGACCCAGAATCAGGATTAGAAGGGCTGTAAGTCTTGGGGAAGGCTACAAAAGCCTTGTGCTCCTGCAGGGAGATTAGGAGGTCAAAATGCCTCGTTGAGAAGGGGTTTAGATGAATCAATTTATTCCATCAGGATCCACAGGGTGAACCCCTCCCTGCCTGTGTGTGCATGCACAGAGAGATTTCCAACCTTTGTGTGAAACCCCACTGTGAAAATAACTCGTAAAACCACGTCAGTCATGAGAGAAACTGGGAGGCTTTTTAAGACTCCCATGCAGGGGTGAGGATTAAAGGAGTGATTGATGTCAGGCATTAAAAAAAATAAAATAAAAAAAAAATTAAAAAAAGGTGGATGATTCTTTGGGAAAGATCAGCCAGGCCCCTTGTGCTGAGCCTGAGCCCTGATTTGGGATATTTGGGGCAGAATTACCCAGGAAATGCTGGGATGTCTCAAGCCAAGCCAAACTGGGTAATCCTGGAACATCAAAAGCCAGTTATTAACAATAATTATTAATTTAAAATATTGCATGGAAGAATTTGTGCTCAGAGAGGGCAACTCCAGCTCTGCTGATAACAAATCCTGGGGTTTTCCTTCTGCTCAGGGACAGGGATGGCTTTGAGGGCTGTGGCTCTGCCTTTGGGCACTCAGCAAAAATAGATTTTGATTTTCACACCTCTTCAGACGCTCCCTAATTGGCCAGGAATGAGCCCCATCAGTGTCTCACAGGGTCTCAGCCCAGCCCTTGGCTCCTGGGCCAGCTCTCAATGGCTTTTATTCATTTTATTCATGGTTCATGAATGCTCAGCTCATGGCTGAGGGAGATGAAAGCTGATTTTTTTAGTACAATCAGCTGTTGGAAAGGATTCCTCAAATTCCCCATAAACACTGGGGAAAGAGCTAAACTGGGACTGCAATAATTTAATTCTCTGTGTTCACCAGACCTAATCTAGTCTAGCACAAAGCTGGGCTTTATCTGTGTCTCACATCAGTAATTCTGCTGTTAAGTATAACTCATTATTCCTATTTATAGCTCTCCACTATCACCATCAAATAAAACTTGTCTGTCTGAATGAAATTTTGCTGTATCTCTTTCTTTTTTTTTAAAACCTTCTGCCAGTTTTAATCCCATTTAAACCTTTGCTGAAGCAAAGAGCATCCAGCATTTGGTGTTTCTGGAAAAACAGTTTGGTTATTGCAGGTAATCCCTGAAGAGGGATTAATTTTTGGATTTAAACCAAGATTTTGGAGGACAAATCTCCTTTGGGTTGGTAGAACTGGGGCTGGGTGTTGGAGGAGGATTTGGTGCATAAGAGGATGGATATTTCTGGAGTCCCAGAAATTCCAGAGCTGTATCCTGAGTTTTCCCAAATTCTGACCCTCCAGGTGTCCCCTGATTCCTCCAGACCTCAGGAACTGAGGTGTTTGTGTGCTGACCCCAGGGATCTTCACCAAGACCCAGCAGTGCCTGCAAGACCAAATCCAAAATCAACACCAAAATAATAAAATTCACATCCAAGGAACACCATTAAAATATTGAGTTTGGACACTTGGAGCTCCACCAAAATCCCACCAAATGAAATCCTCTGGGAGGAGATTCCATGAAAACACCCCTTGGAGATGAATCCCAAGCTTTTGGTGTTTTACAGGGAAATTGCCAACGTGGGGTTGAGGTTCCTGCATGCCCGAACAGTCCTGGGTTTCACCTGGAATTAGTGACATAATCAACAACATTTAATAACCTCCAACAGATACTCAGAGCCAGAAGGAGCAGCTTCAAGACTGAATTTTCCAGTCCTGCAGAAGGAATAAAAGGAAAAATCCGTGGTTTCCAGCATTTGACTACTCTCCCAGCAGTAAAACTGGAAACACATTATTAAAGCCATTTTAGGAAGAACGGGATGAACTGGGAATTCCTGTCTCCCTCATTTCACTTCAGGCTTCTTGGTTTAAGAATCATTTGAATAGAAGGAAAAAAAAAATCTGATAATTATGAATTCTAATTCCATCTAGTTTAACACCCCAACCAGCAAAAATAAAAGGAATTCAGCATAACACACATATTCAGAAAATAAAATAAATATCTCTATTCTTTCCCTATAATTAAATTCCATCAGTGATAATTCCCAAATACAATTCCTCTTGGACATCCCTGTGAGAAAAACTGTGAGAGAACAAAACTTAACACTTCTCTGGTTCAATTTATTAAAAAAAAAAAAGCGGGAAAATTCCAGGGAAGAGTGAGGTAAGAAAGATGGGCAGCTGAAGGAAAGTTGGAGGGGAAAAATCAGAATATTTCAAGGGCAGCAGGTGCAACACAATATGAGAAACAATTCCAGGTTGCCCAAAGAAGAT
>JAOTBB010000369.1:35710691-35721936 GCA_025629985.1 Chamaetylas fuelleborni | reverse complement strand
CGCAGCACCAGCCAGGGATGGGCTGGGAGGGACCCCGAGCATCCTCCGGTGCCTCCCCCCGCAGCATCAGCCAGGGATGGGCTGGGAGGGACCCCGAGCATCCTCCGGTGCCTCCCCCCACAGCATCAGCCAGGGATGCGCTGGGACGGACCCCGAGCATCCTCCGGTGCCTTCCCCCGCAGCATCAGCGAGAGATGCGCTGGGACGGACCCCGAGCATCCTCCCGTCCCGCACTGGCCCGGCTTTGTGCAACCTGGAATATTTGCAGGGACCCAGGGGCAGCCGCAGCTTCTCTGTGCCGGGGCCTCCCCACCCGCACAGGGAAGAATTTCTTCCATCTATCTAAACTAAATTTCCCAAGTCAGTCTCCAGCTTTTTCCAGGTGCTGGAAGCCCGCTATGGGGCTATGCCCCCAGCATTCCCAGCCTGTCTCCATAGGGAAGCTGCTCTAGTTTCCAAATCACCTTCGTGGTCACCCTCTGGATTAGCCCCTCTCAAATCTGCCCTTGGCATCTCCCCTTGGCACCTTTCTCCCTTTGACACCTGGATCTATAACCAGGTTAAAGGATATTCCTTCCTGGAATATCACTCTGTGTCTCATTCCAGCAAGGAAAAGCATCTCCCTTGGCATCTTTCTGCCTTTGCCCCTGACACAACTGGATCTTTAACCAGGTTGAAGGATTTTTTTTTTTTCCTCCAATATCACTCCATGCCTCGTTCCTGCGAGGAAAAGCAGCAGCAATGGTGCCCCTGGGTGACGCTTTGACCTTGCTCAATTTACAAGAAGTTTTGTCACGATGGTGAATCAGCATCTGGGAAAAGCAGTGTCTGGAGCCTGCTCCTCCTCTCCAGGGGTGCTATCGTTGTCCTACTTCCCTAAAAATGCTCCTTTCCATACCTGCTAAAATCACCTGCAACTCTGCCTCCTGTCTCATTTACTTCCCTGCATTCACATGATTTGAAACAGTCTGAAACACCACAGGAAGTCTCCTCCTCCTCCTCCATCAGTTTCTCCCTACAAGAATCTCCTGCCTCAAGAAGAATCCAAACATCCATGATGTCTTCTGGATGCAGATTCTGGATTTTTTCAAGTTGTAGACATGGCCCAGGCTCCAGCAACTCCTGGTCCTGGTTTCCACAAGTTTTATTCCATTGCCCTCAACTGGACAATCCTGCAGTACTTTGATGAAAATCTCTCTTTCTTCCAGTCATCACCTGAGGCAACAAAGCCTCTCACACCCTTCTTAAAAGCAATTCCATGGGGAAGAGTTAGCAATGTGCAGCATGTGATAAGTCATTATTACATAATGGGATTTATTCCCCTGGATTACCAATTATCCCTTTTATTTCTCTTATGTTTCAAGCTTTTATCCTGAATAGCAAATTTGTTAGTCATGACAAGTAGGGACTTAGTCATAAAAGACAAGACTTTGGATGAATTAATCCTTATTTTCCTCCATTATTGAGAGCTCATTTTGGAGTGAGATAAGCAAAACTCGATTTTTCTATTAGAGCAGGTATAATCTGCCATCAGGAAGAATGCAGAGAGCCATCTTTTCTCAGCAGTGTTGTCACAAACAATGTGACATTGTCTGGAGTGCAGACAATACTGAATTGTCACCCAGCTGCTGCTATTTTTTACTACTTATTACCAGATTAGGTGAAGCAGCCTGGTAGGAACACGAATTTTCAGGCAGATTTGGGAGTGATCAGCACCTCCAGGCTGGGCTGGGTGCCTGATGGTGGGATGGACAGTTTGGTGGGAACCTGCTTTGTAAAAACATGGAAACACAGAAAAACAGAGCTTAAATACTTTGTTATTTTCACCTTCATTCATTTCTTTCACCTCTCAAACATGTCATTTTTCAGCTGTACACATACAAGACACCCACTTAGATACAAATTTTTCTGAGCTTACTTATACTCGAACATTTGGAAATTGCTGCCAGCACCACAAAAACAAAACCAAGAGGGCCTGGATGTTATCTCCTTTTCCACTTTCCCACTCTCAGTTTTGCTCACCCTGGCAGATCAGATATGATTTGACAGCAAGTTTTGATTTTTCCTGAAGAAATTCCCCAGCTGAGCCAACCTCAATTCATAAACACCCCAAGATACCAGAACAACGAATAGGGATAATAAAGGAATAACAAATCCCCTTCTTGAGAACCAGGATCATAAAGGAATGACAAAATTCCATTTCTCTGCAGGGGAGCCACCAGCGCAGCCAAGGTGTGGAGCCTGCAGGAAATCAAGGAGGGGACAAAGGTGACAACAGCGTTTCCATGGCTTCCTTTCACAGCTTCTGGGCTCCAGGAAGGGGCTCTGGAGCTGCAGGAAGAAGCAGCAAGGTTGAATTTCTGCTGTGCTGAACAATTCCGTGCACGGAGCAGACACGGGTGCTGCCAGGGGCGGGAGGTGTCAGCAGGGACAGCAGTTAATGCTCGTCCATTGATCCCCGGCTCAGCAGCGGCCAGAGGCAGGAATTTGGTATCTTTGTGTCATCACAGCTCAGATGTGGCTCAGGGGAAAGGGGTGCTGAAGGATTTCTCCCAGGAGGGACCCAAAGGGTGGGATGCTCACGACAAAAGGCAGTTTTAAATGTCACCCGTAGTTAATGTCCCACTGGCACCAGCAGAGGCTGAGAGTGCACCAGGGAATGCAGAGCATAAAAAGGGTTTTGTAGGAATAAAAATAAATAAAGGCAGGCTGGAGGATTGGGAAAAACGAGCTGGGAAGTGCTGAGGGGGCAGCCAGGAGGAAATGAGGGTCAGAAATGTCTGATCTGCATCCCCAGGGATCATCAGAGGCACAGAGACATCCACAGCTCAGAGGGACTGGGCTATGGAAATATTTGGCCAGGTGGAGAAAAAATTCCACAGCGAAACGTACAGGATCTGCACCACTGACACTCCCAGGATGATTATCCCAGCTCCAACATTTCCTTGGATCAGACAGGGGAGGAATTTTTTGGGATCAGGAACACTGGGTTCCTTTCTCAGAAGTCTGGATGTGGAAATGGAGCACTGGCACTCCGAAGATACTCCATGAGAAAGTGCTTGGGCTGTGCTGGCAGGAATTGTTTCTCATTTGCAAAACACTTCAATATATGCTTACTTTAAAAAAATGTAAAGTACACACATAAATCTCAACCTCTATATAAATTATTCACGTTATGCACAGTCATATATTCCGTGCTAACCCACCTGAAAAAAAATGGGTCTGCTTAAAATAAATAAATCGATTTAACCACTGTATAAAACAGCAAAACGTTTCAGGTCATTAGTGAGTACACAAAACATTATTTCCAAGTTACCATCTTTACATTTGGGTTAATAAATCACCTAAATAAAAGGGTTGAAACTCGGAAAACAAAAAAAACCAACAAAAACTGTTGTATTTACATTATAGGAAGTGATAAAGCAACCATAAAAACACCGAATGGGCAGGAAAGCACTAAAAATACCCAATAAACTCGAAGCAGGAGTGCTCCACGGAGATGCAGAAGGAGTTGAGCAGCAGCGCAGGCAGCTGATGCCACCTTCTGGTGTCACTTCCAGCGGGGATTTAAACTCCCTGCGCCGAGCCCGGGCGGAGCAGCACCGGGGAGGGAACGCTGCTGCTTTCAGCGTCCCGTGCCCCAGGGCAGGGCTCAGAGCGGTCAGGGTTGAAGGCAGGCTGGACTAAAGAGATTTTGTTATTCTCAGGCACAGAAACAATCCTAACTCCAGGAAATTTGTAAGGCTGTGAATGGGAATCCCTGGAATGGATTTCCCAGAGGAGCTGCGGCTGTCCCAGGATCCAAGGCCAGGCAGGACAGGGCTTGGAGCAGCCTGGGACAGTGGAAGGTGTCCCTGTCTGTAGCAAAGACGAGTTTTAAGGTCCCTTTCAACACAAACCCGATTGTGGGATTCAGGGATTCCAAAAGTGTTACTCCCTGTCAGTTTTGAGATTTTAGTCCTACTTCAGCTACATTAATTTCTTATCTTTTTATTTGAACTGGAGTTACTAAATACAGACTGATTAACTGAATTAATATTAAAATATAACTTATGTGTTTGCTCATTAATTTTTTGAGATTTAAAAACCATCTAAAGGACACAGATGGCATTTAGAGACAGCAGGTGACTGGGAGACAAGCAAGTCACAGAAAACAGGAAATGTATCCTGCAACTCCCTTTCCCTCCTGAAAAGCATTTCAGAAGCAAATGTTCTGTTCAGTTTTCCTATCAGGGAAGGGTATTTTGGGTCCTGTCACTGCAGCAGGATGGCACAACCCAACCAGAGTAGGGGTCTCCACATCCCCCCACTGCTGCTGGGGTCCTGCAAGGAGCACATCCAATGTTTCCCACATCATTTCCTGCTTGGATCAGCAGTAGTTATCTTCCATGTTCCTCTGTTCTGATGGAAACACTTGGATCTTCATAGCTCACATCCAACTCAGGAAAAATTCTCTCTCCCTCACCTTCCTTCTTTCCCAAGCAGCACTTCACAGGCTTTAATTCACCAAGGTAATTCCCAGTCTTCCCAATTAAAGTGAGTGTTGCAAACCCCTCAAAGCAGCAGAAATGTGCAAGTGAGCTTTTAAACTGTATCTGCAGGCAAATCCAGGGAGCCTGTTTGGATGACAATTGAACACACACCAAAACTCCCCTCAATCCATAAATAAATACAAATCTTATCAGAGAAAGAACCAGCATTTTCTAGTTCCTGACATTTAAAACTCTGCACATGATGTGAAGTCCAGCACAAATGGCTGGAGATAAGCCAGAATTCCACAATCTTACCTGATATTCCTAATTCACACCAGAACAGAAATTTCTGTTCCAATCCTGCTGCAGAGATGCACAAATAAGGGAATTCAAACTGCACAATATCATAACCTCAACATGTTTAAACAGCACAAAACCACCTCAGTGGCATTCCCAGCTGGACAAAGGATTTTATAGCACTAGTCCTTCCCCTTTCTCTCTTTTTTTCTTGTTTTAATGAAGATTTCCATGGCCTGCAGCACCATCCACCACTCCTCCCCTTTTCCTGCACTTGAGGCACACAGAAATTCTGCAAAGATTATTCCAGTTCTGCTTCCCAGAAGGTTTCATCAGCACTAATCCTTTAAATGAAAGCCATTCCCCATCTGGCACTTACCATCAGAGCCTTGGGAGTTTATGGAATCCTTCTCTGCACCTCACATTTTTCCAGAATCCATTAAAAGTTCGAAGCTCCAGCTAAAGGTTTTTTAAGTAATTAGATGAGGATTAGACTACACGAAATCAGAGACACACAGCAATCTCAGAGACATCTTCTGGCCAATTTTCCCTGAAAATGATCCACTGAAAATGATCTTTGTAGTGAGAAGAGCCCATGCTAAGTGTACAGCTTTCAATCTGCAGAGGAAATTACTTCCCATTTTCACTAATTCTCCAAAGGGCTTTGGGGATGGTAGTGAAGCAAGGTTATTCCTAGATATCAAGGACAATAATTTTTTTTTCTTTTACAGACACGGATTTTCCACAATTCTTCCAAAAAACAAATTCATTTATATTTCAGACTATCAGCCATTCCCTGCAATGAGCCCAGTTCTACAGAAAGCCTGGAAAGATGAGATAAAGAGGAATTTTCAGGGAGCAGCAACCCCAGTGAAGCCACAGGTGCCCCCCAAAGCTGCCACCACCCCTCACCTGACCAAGGCAGAGCTGTGGGTTCCTCTATTCCCAACAGGAATAATCTATCCTCACCTCTCCCTGCAGACATCACACAGAATAAAAATAGAGCATCAGCTAAGGAAAAAACAGGTAATTTTAGACATCTGAGTCAGTGAGGAGCTCTGAGATTTAAAGCTCTACAAGTGTTTTTAGCTGCCAGGACTTTGAACTAGCACAATGCAAGACAAAACAGGTTTTAACACAGCTTGGATTAAAAACAGTTCTTTATATAGAAAGCTAAGATGGAAATTACACTGACTGCATGACATAGGTAAAATTTTCCTGGGAGGTTGGGCTGGACTGAACAACATCACCACGTTCCTTCCAACCTCAGTGAGCCTGGGATTTGTAATACAGAAACATCCAAATGGGGAGAACAAACCAGCAGAAATCCACCCCATTTCTCTGGCAGGGCAAGAAACTCTGATTCCCCATTCTCCCAGGTGCCAGCCCACCCCTCCCCTGGCACAGAATCACCACCTCATCTGGAAATAAGTGCATATGATCAAAGAAAGGATCAGAGTCCCTGCTTGCACACTGAAATAACCACATATGCACCATGGCCAGGTTTTGATATGTATTTTTATTTCCCTGCAGTTTTCACTTATCAAGAACAAGTAACAGGGAAAGTTGTCTGAACTAGTGCATAAACAAACATTCGGAAACACCACTACACGTATCTAATGTACAAGAACCGTATAAAAAAAGTCACTAAAACACTACACTACCAAGGTGTCCAACACTTACAGTCAGACTTTTTCCAACCCGTTACTTGCCTTGTAGCCACAGGAAAACTCTCCAAAATTGAAAAGACAATCTTGCCACAACCCTCCCTCCACCCCTCCCACCCCTACCACCTGGGATGGCTCGATAGCTAGACATCCAATAATGAATTATTGCAATGATATAGAATGCAATACATACCTGGTAAAATCTCCTTTAATGTGGTGTTTGTGGTACAGTTGGAAAGCCGGTTAAAATACGCAGTCTTCGGATAAAATGGCATCAAGGTGAAAATTTTCTCAGATCTGCACATTTGGAGATGTGGCAGATGCATAATTTTCCTAGTCAGTTTATTTTTTTTTTTTCCTCTCCTGTGTAATTATTTTTTATAAACTGGTATTATAAATAGAAATATACATTCAAAATATATGGAAAAGTGAGTTACTACATTAAATTTGCATGTATCGATCCATCCCTTTCCCCTGCACAGTAATAGAAAATACTATTTTGCCTTGAACTTCATATTTGACAGTGAAATGCCACTAAAGTATTTACCAAAAAGTCCATCTAGTCAAATTGTGAAACAAAATGAACCAAGTGAAAACTTTACATTTCCTTTAGAAAAAAATTACAAGAATTTTGTTTCCTAGCTATGAATCTTTAACTTCTTTTTTTAGACACAAAGTTGCATTTATTTGTACAAGATACAAAATGTAAACATGGCAAAATAAATAGTTTAAACAAGTGATGCAGGATCCCATGTCATGCTCATGATCCCATTAAAGAATTATTTTTTAATCCATTCAGTTGCAAATTCAAGTGCAAAAGCATGATGATGAATATCTACTATTCAAGTAACAGAAATAATATTGATGATACAAATAAACTATTTTACAAGGTAGTGATTTTCCCAATTTTACAAAATTTACATTATATATCGACTTAATACACGATATAATCCGAGTCCATTCAGCTCTGTGTGAGTTCTCTGGGAGCCACAGAGTGCTGTGTTTGCATTCAGCTGGAGAGGAGGAGCACAGCAGGCTCCCCCAGGAGCACACCACAGCTGGGACACTGCCTGGAGGTTATGTCACCTCCATGGCCACTGTGGTCTCTGCGATGCCGTTCAAGCCCAGGCGCTCTGGCTCATGGTTCTCTCTGCAAGGGAGGGAAATCCCACAGTCACAACACATTTCCTCACACAGCTTCAGTCATTTCTTTCATATTTGCACACAGCTGCTGCCTGGAGCAGGCAGGAACCTTCACACACACACTGCAAACCTTACTTTTAAGTAAATACTGGCATTCAACAACCGCTGTTATTCACCAATGCAGTTCCTTCTGCATGATTACTGCACTTAACTCTCCATTCCAGCCTAAATTATGGATTAAATCCCTAAAAGTTTTCTGAACAAAGTCAAGATATGATAACTCAGCACTGAGTTATAATGCACCAAGTATTGTTGCTAATTCCCTGCCCATTCTGCTTCAGCACTAATTTTTTACTCGTTTACTGACACCCATTTTTTATTTTTCCAATTCACAAACATGACTTTCTTTTTTGGAACACCATATAATTCAGGAGAGACTTCAAACAAAGCCCAAATATTGCCATTTTCAGAAAAAATTGCCAACTGCAGAGCTCCTGCCACATCATCTAAGCATTCCTAAATAACAGTGTTGCTGTTTAATGAGAATAAATACCTTAATGGTTGGACTTGATGATCTTGAAGATCTTTTCCAACCTAAACAATTATGAATTATGACTTTATATGCAAGGTAAGGGTTGTCACTTTTCTGGTTTGTGTTTTACATAAATATGTAACACGTAAAGATTTAACTACCAGCCTGTACCTTACAATACTGGTACACAATGATTTAGGGGGAACATGAGGAGAGTTTGACAGAATCTACCTGAAAATGCTGCATGGGAAGGGACAAATGAAATGGTTAAAATACAAACACAGTAGAAGTCGATGAAAACTACTGGTGCCTAAAGGCAGGGTGAGTTATTTGAGGGGTTAATTTGCAAAAATCAGCTCTTGTGGTTTGCCATGGCCATGCTGAAGGTGCTGAGAAACCTCTCAGAGGTGGGACAGATTCCCTCTAGAGCAGAGTTGGGCATGACTGTGGAGAGGACACAGCTGGGGAGGGCCAGGTGGGACATCAGGAAGATTTCTCCCTGAAGGGCTGTCAAGCACTGAACTGCCCAGGGAGGTGAGGGAGGCAGTGCTGAGGTGACACTCAGTGCTTGCTCTGATGAGGTGAGGGCAGGTCCCAGGCTGGACTCTGACTCTGGCAATTCCAACCCCAACAACGCCACAATTCCAAACACAAGTGGGAGCTGCTGCAGCCCTGTCCCCACTCACCTTGCTATACTGCTGATGGCACTGCTGGGAGTTACCTTTGGCACTCTGTCCATGCTGGCAGCAACTGTGGCAAGTTTTAAGGCTGTTGGCGAGGGCGCTGAAGTCCGTGTATTGATATGAACATTGACCGGAGACACAACGCTGACGTTGTTGAGGTGCACGGCGCTGGGCAGGCAGGAATTGTTCATGGGCAGGGGCTGGGGGCTGCTCGTGCACAAGGCTGGGATTAAGTGATTTGTGGTGCTGTGGCCAACTGTCCTTACGAGCTGTACAGTTGAGATCCCTGGGCTGGATGATAAAGCCATGTTGGTGGAGTACAAAGTTCTGGAGGTTCCTGTTATGCAGAATAAACGGGGGGTGTTAAAAAGGGGATGTTTCTTAGATGAAAAGCCAAAGATTAACCTCAAGGGCAATGCTTTGAGTGTGTAAGTGATTAATGCCCATATTTTACAGATTCACAAAACGGAAAAATTCAGAAGTTGAAGCATAGCACACTCCCATTGATGCCTCAGGATTTTTATATTTTTCAGACCCTGTACTGCTTTAGTGTACAATCTAAAACTCCACAGCCTGTCAGCTTTTATTCAGACAAAACAATCCCTCTAGGCCTGAAACTCAAGGAGACCTGACTGTCTCAGGCCCCAAAAAGTATAAACAAAAGTGAGCTGAGGGAGAGCAAACTGGGGGTATATGACTTCATAACCTAAAGCTGTAATTGGAGGATTAACCCCTGACATGTAAATGGACCAAACTTTTAATTATCTGAAAAACTCCTGACCATTGTCCATTCTGGGTGCAGCCCCTGGGAGGCCTTGGCTGCCCAAGGTGTACTTATTGAAGGTAAAAAGCAGTGTACCCACTTTTATTCTCCAAATCTTGTCTAGCCTCTGATCCAGGGAGCCACTCCAAGGCTTCACCATGTGCCTGATCCTCCACCCTCAAAACACTCTCCTCTTGGATATGAACTCAGAGAATTACACACAGATCTCCCTCTCTTTGCTGGAACTGCTCCAGTTTATTGATTTTATTCAGTCGTGTTTTTTCTCCCTCTATTCATTTCATATTATCATTAACCCAGCCTGGCAGAAGGTCTATAAAACTAATCACACCATTAGCTGCTAAAACAACAAATTACTTTAAAAGCCTCTTCTTTGTCTTGGCAGCCCAAATCCCATTTGCCTCTTGGCATTGTGGAGACAGCACCAGCACAAGCAGCACCACAGGAGAGCTGGGAGGGGGCACTGAGTGCCCATGGCTGCACTTTTTGGGACAAATCCTAAATGCAGTGAAACCTGAGGCTTACAGTGATGTCAGAAGAATTGCCAGTAAAGGTTGGTTAGTACATTTTTGGCTGAATATTCAAGTGAGGTAACAATCAAATAATCAATCAACTTTTCCATTTCCTTCTCAAAGTACTTAAATGTTTTAAGCAGTTGATTTATTCTTTCATTACACACTCACACTGGTTTTAAAATGCTGTCACTTGGGCTTTTGATCAGAACAGACTATTAGAAGATAAAGACTACCAAAGGAAAAGCAAATAATGCTCTTCCAAGGTAAAGAGCACTTAGTGGTTTTATATTCATTTTAACAACATGTATCGAACAAGGCTCTCAGGCCCAGGGTGGGATTCTTGGGGCTCTGCTGTGCTGTTTTCCTCCAAGAAAACAACCATGTCTTAAGCCCTTTCTGCTGCACTCTGATGATCCTTGTGGGTCCCTTCCAACTCAGGATGTTCCATGATTCAAACCACTGCTCCAAAGTACTACAGAGAAGAATATTGAAAACAATCACAACTTGGAGATTTGATTTTTTTGGTTGCTATTTACTAATATTTTAGAAATCAGCAATAAGATCAGTTGATAATTCAGAGCAGCTGATGCTCTCAGCTCACTGCAGAGCAGGGTTTCCAAGGACTCCTCACCTGAAGGCTGGACAACACCGTTGATATTGTTGTGGCTGGTGTTCTGCTCCTTGGCTCCCTCGCTGCGCCCGGGGGCCGGGGCACTGACCACTGCAGAGGCAGCAAAGTGGGCACTGGCTGAATCCAGGGTTTTGGACATGCAGTCAGAGGTGCTGGAGCCCTGCAGGAAGAGCAAAAGATGGCTCTCAATCATCCAAGTACAAAGTGATATACACCTTAGCACTGCTACGGTGCACAAGTAAAGGAAATAAATAAATACAGCTTGTACACGTGACCTAATGCACCACAACACTGAATATTTCTGTGTCAGCAGAGTGATGAGAAGCTGGAAATCAGTGTCCAAATGAGGGTTAAACAAGTGCTGCCCAAAGCAGCCAGGCCAGTTCTCAGCTCAACACTTCACTTTGGTTTTGTGCTGCTCAGCCTGGAGAGGGAAAGGTTCTGGGCAGAGCTCAGAGCCCCTTGCAGGGCCTGAAGGGGCTCCAGGAGAGCTGGAGAGGGACTGGGGACAAGGGATGGAGGGA